>JBBPBX010081265.1:0-15990 GCA_038048925.1 Garcialebias charrua | reverse complement strand
TTGCCCTGCGGGCTTCATCCAGCAAGTTGGTGGCAGCCTGCTCATCCGTCGTTACCTGCAGCTGTTGTAGCTTTTCCGCTAGGTAAGCTTGCATCAACGCGGACGTGTTCATGGCGCAAGAACGCGAGTCCCTGAGCAATGTAGCACTTCTCGAGTAGAGACGCTGAAGCTCGACAAGCTTTGCTGGGGAGAGTTGGTTTTGTCCCGGATGACTTAGGAGCTAGGTGAGATGCTAGTGTGTCCTCATTTTGAGGCATGTTAGCTATTGCCACCTCATCCATCCTGTCGACATCGAGGAACTGTGAGAGAGGAAGGAGCATGGGGGCTCTTGGCTGAGCCCAGGTGCGAGTTAGTTCTGTGAGGAAGTCTGGGAACACGAGCATCCTCTGCCTCGTGGTGGCCTGCTGCTTCGAGTAAAAGTAGTTTCCTACCAGCCTCGGAAACTGTTGGCGAGGCGGAGGCTCGGGCCATGGGATGTGCAATGCGTCCGTTGCTCTGTGGCACAGGTCGAACAGAGCAGGGATGGAAAAGTCGGTTTCTGGGAGCACAGGCACTGGGGTCTGGGAGAGATCTTCTTCCTGATCCTCCAGTTCGACGTCTGCGTCCTCCGCTGAAAATTCGCCCGAGGCTGAAATTGAGATCTCGTCCTCGTTCTTTATGCCTTGAGTGTCGAACTCGACTGTTAAGTCTACCATAGGAGCCAGCACGTCAGGACTGTCATCCCATTCGACTCGTGTGCTGTCGTGCAGAGCCATATTCTCGAGCTCCAGCGTGGGAGTGAGAGGCTCCGTGGTGTTCGCGTCCGCTGGGACAGGCGCGCAAAGTTGGGCTCGCCGTCCCGCTGGTTTTCCTTGGAAGTCTTGCCTTTCGCTTTCCTTTCTCCGGAGGCATGTCCGAGATGAGGCGAGTGAGTCCTTCCAGAATCCTTTTTCTCTTTCCTTGAAATGTCTCCTCCGTCGCGTCACTTTCGCTGGCTAGCTCGCTAGGAGTTAGCAAGGTAGCTGTTATGGCGTAGTTAGCGCCGTCGAGCGAAGCAACCTGTAGAGAGAGGAGAAGAAAATACTTTGGGGTTAAGAGAAAATGTGCCGGACTAGCTTTCACTAGTCCAGCAATACGCAGGAATAATTCTCTGTGCGCTCTGTGTAGGGAGCAAGCTCACCTCAAGTCGAGTGATGAAGCAACAGAGAAGTCCCGCGAAGAGGTAGTTCAGGTTTAGCGGGGTGAAGGGCAAAAAAGAGGAAGATGGATGGGCGTCAGCCGCTTAAGTACCCAGAGGGCGGGGCCTCTGGCGCGGCGTTGACGCCCCTGCCGTAAAGGCATGAGTATATTCCTTCAGGTAATCGCGCGGGGGTGCAATTCCCATAGCAAGTATGTTGCACCGAGAGACCAGACTGAAAGGGAACAAACTTTTAATCCATAAACTCATTCATACACAGTGGTCCTTCAAGTGAAGCGTGGCAAAAGGCTTTTTCTCGTTAGCTGCTATGCTTTTTGTGGTTGTGTGTCTCCTAAAAGCCACATTACCATGTAGAGTGAGGGAAGCTGAGGTGGAGGAGGCTTGTAGAGTTCTGTGGTAACCTAAATAATTACATGCCCTGTTCGCACAGAGTGATTAATTATATCTGCGAAAAGGGATTTCTTATTTTAGAACCCTCCACAGACAAGTACTGGTGGAGGGAAAAGGCGAGTAAAATGAAAGGGAAAAAAGCAGAATTCGAGGAGGTCCTTATCAAATCTTTTTTTGACAGATTTAGGCTGAATGTAAGAGATGCAGAGTAATATCTTTTTCTGTCTGGTCAGCTTGCATGTGCTGCACTGAGAACATGGAGGAATTAAAGTGAATCAGTGTTTTACAGTGCGCATAAATTAACTGCATTTGAAGACTTTGACAGGATATTGGAATAAAATGTATACCGTTGTATGTGGCATTTGGGAAGGATTAGTGCTTCTCATGCCCATTACTTCACATAAATTCGTCATTTTCCTTATCTGTATCCACCAGAGTGGCCTTTCCCAAAGGTTTCTGTACATACATGCTTCATTTTGGCTGCAAGGGTATCCCCCTCTGGCTGACTGCATGCGGTCTGATTTGCCACGTCAGGGAGCTGGATTTAAATTTGTTATGATGCAGCTTAACATTGAGTTGAGATGGGGTTTGAGGTAGGAGGTCATAGCAGGATAAGAAGCCTTGTGGAAATCTCTTCAGACTGAAACGTCCTGGGCCCAGAATGCTATGAATCTTAGATTTGGATGCTGCTGCTATAAATCGCCAAGTATGACAAATTTGAGAAAGGGCGGGGGGATACCACAAATTGTATATAAACTATATTTATCGTCACTATGCATTCATTCATTCAACCTTTATTTAAACAGGTTAGTCTCATTGAACCTCAGGAACTCATTTACAAGAGAGACCTGTTTTTTAACAAAGAATGATGACAACAGTAAACAGTAGACAACAGTACCATATTTTCCGGACTATAGGTTGCAAGACAAAGAACAGGACAAAGAACAAGAACAAGACAAATAATAAGATGAAGAACAATTCAATTAAGTTTATTTTTATAGCACCAAATCACAACAAAGTTGTCTCAGGGCACTTTACAGAACATCTACAGTATTTTCTGGCCTATAAGTCGCACAGTTTTACCTAATTTGCATGTCCTGCGACTTATAGGGCGAAGCCACATATTTATGGATTTTTTCCCATATTTTTAGACCAATTTTTGGCTGAGATATGACTGTTTCCATTCATTCTGACGAAAAAATGGAGCAGTACCACTTTCTGCCACTAGGGTCCACCGACCGTTCCCAGCTCATGTGTCCGAAAAAAGCCTCATCTGCTCGGACTCACTCTGTCGCAGCACGGCCTCCTGCTTTCTGGAGGTCTGAACTACTGTTACCTCAGTGTTTTACTGATGGCAAAATAGGCCAAGAATCACAGGACAGATTTTGATCAAACTTACAGAAAGTAATCGGTGGACGGACATTTACAAAAAATTATCTTTAGGAAATGTTTGAGTGAAAATTTGATTTATTTATAATTTATTTTAGAAGCGCGCACGACCGTTTGGAAGACCGTCAAAACGAAACAATTTAAATCCAGCAGATTTGAATATTACGTAATTTTTTAAAGGAAATGTTAAGCTCAGAAACACGTTTGCTATAATGTCAGCGAACATATATATTTTTATAAGGTGTATATATCTTGTTCAATTTTAAAGAAATGAAGCGTATCCGCGCGCTGCGCGTGCATGCTTCGCAGCACCAACGTAGCAAAACAATTTTTTTTATTTCAGCTGATTTGACCATTACGTTCATTTATTAAGGAAAAGTTCAGCTCAGACACATCTTTGCTATAATTTTCAGCAAACGAATAATTGTTTTTAAGTGTTAATCTTGTTAAAGTCCTACAGTGCACACTCCTGTGACCATTTCCGGGTCGTCACCGCTGACGCTTAACATACGCGACGCGCCAGCTGTGACGCATAATAGATGCAACTTATAGGGCGAAGCAACATATTTATGGATTTTTCCACTTTATTGGACATAATTGGACTGATGCGACTTATAGGGCAGAGCGACTTATCGGGCGGAAAGTACGGTACATACATAGAAAAGCCAATTAGTAAAGGTATATATCTAAGGAAGCCAACAGACATGTTGAATCTTGGCTTCATTGTAGTCTCCTATCCTGCGCAAGCACAATGGCAACAGTGGAAATGAAAAACTCATTTTTAAAAGGAAGAAACCTCCAGTAGAACCAACAAGACGAAGAACAAGACAATGAAGAAGGGTGACAATAATTTGGATGGAGATTAGCTAAAATTCAAAGGTGCTTCATTATCATCTATAAACCCTACAGACATAAAGAAACGACATATTTGAGCTCATAAACCAAAGTTATGCAAAGGCTCCAAAGGACGTTATATAAAATAAGACATCAAACTTATTGGCCAGGATTATTCAGTGAGACATGATGGACATAAATACAAGTGATTGAACATGTGAATTTACATTAGCATTAGAATGGCTAAAAATAGCCAAATATCAATTACGAATTTATTTATCAGTACTAAATTTGTTTATTTATTTATTTTTTTCTTGGCTGCTCCCTTCCTCAGGGGTCGCCACAGTAAACTAACTTGCACAAAGACGTGGCGGTTGTTTTTACAATAAAATAAAATAAAATAATAAGCTGTAAAAACTCCTGCATACTGTTTGGTATAAGCCATGATCAAATAATCAATTGGAAACACTGCTCAGCAGAAGGTTTAAACAAGCCTTTAAAGCATTTAAAAAAAACGTTTGAATACCAAGTAAAGGTTGTCCCCGACTTATGGGGGTTGTCTCGACTTACGGCGATTCGACTTTACGAATGCGTCCCATTGAAAAGTATTGCTTCTAGTTATGCCGTTTATGCGCTTATGCACCTTTAAATTTACAGGAGGGGAGGGGGGAGAGCACTCAGTGGGGGAGGGGGAGTAGCTTCAGAGGAAATTTACTACAGACCGCATGGTTTGTGGCAGACCGGAGCAGACAGAGCAGAGGAGGTTAGGAGCTGTGGACTGAGTGAAGCAACTAGAAGCTGCAGAACTTGGAGGAGCAAGAGCTAACATGCTAACAGACGGAGACCAGCATGCCAGTAGGTAATTAACTCTTTTTTTCCCCTTAAAAATGGCTCCTAAATGTATGTGGTTTTTATAATTATGTAGGGTAATGTGTTAGGATAGGCTAAGTGCTTGGTAAAATAAAATACTGTACATATGAGGTGCCGTTTGGACATACAGTATTTGGGCAGAGATGGTGTAGAGGCAGGGCAACCGGCTCAGGACCAGAAGGTCCCGGGTACGATCCCCGGTCACTGCATACCTCGTTGTGTACCTGGGCAAGACACTTAACCACGAGTTGCTCCCGGTAGGACTGGCAGCGCCTTGCATGGCAGGTTACCACTACCGGTGTATGAATGTGTTTATGAATTGGTGGATGGCTGGTACTATTAAGCGCTTTGGGGCCCCTCATAGGGGGCTGGAAAACACTATATAAGTAAGCGCCATTTACCATTTATCATATTTTCTGACTTACGGCGATTTCCGACATGCGAACGGCCGTAGGAACGGAACTCGTTCGTAAGTCGGGGACTCCCTGTAATTTAAATACAATACACAAAAATCTCATGAAATTGTCTGAAAATGATCCAAATGATTTTCTGTGATAATTTCCCAAGTATAAATAATCAAGTAACTGATGATTGCAATAAGATGCATAAACAGCAGTTACAACAGAAATAGGGGTGAACTATAACTACTGCTTGCGTTTGATTTTCAGAAGTCAATGTAAAGGAGGATAACTAGTTGATTAATTCAAATTACTGCGCAACAGCTCCAAAAAACATCTGTGCACTAGGTCAACACTCCTTCACATTGCAACGGGGCAAATACCGTATCATCTATATCATAAAAAGGACCATTATAACTCTAAATGGGTTATAATCTTTGGAAAGATCTTAACCTTTTTAATGTTGTGCGTACTGAAGACACAGTCACCATGCTCATTATGAAGTGAATCTCTCACTGATTCTATAATTTTTTCCTTTTTCCATGAAGACTTTAAGCAGTGTTGCTTCTCTCCAGTCTGCTAAACTGGCGCATACAACAAAAAAAAAAAATAGAAAGCTTTATTTCCTGCCCAATGGGGCATTCTGGCTCAAAGAAGGCTTACTTGACTTTTTTCTTGCACATCTGCACTGAAGGGGTGAAGGGGTTGCTCATGCTGAGTATGCAGCAAAATGATAGGGCAATTTGTACTTTAACAGATCAGGACAATAGAAAATGTTGAGGCATTTTTTTTTATTTGAGCAGAACTGCATCATTGTTTGTACTGTGTGATTGAATCCACGTTTTTATCACGGGGGCATAGTTTCGTCTATTTTATTTTGAAGTGCACTCACCATTGCTGCTATTAATAAAAATAAAATAAAAACCTGCAAAATCTTGAAAAAAAGGTCACTCTTGATATAAAAAGAAGTGTTTTGTATATTTTAGGTATTTGTTCAAAGAAATACCACAAACCACTGTGGTGTCATACAATGCGCATTGCAAATGGGCTAAATTGTAACCCAAGCAGTCACGATCTAAGCAATTGCAGAAATGTTTGATAATTTAAACTTGGGGAAACAAGTTTTTTTCTTTATTAGCTAATTAAGTATCAAAGTGGATAAACTTTAAACATAAGATAATTAACTGTTTGTATGATCGTATGGGAAAAACTACAGCTGTCCTCTCAACTCATTTGCTCTTGCAAGGGCGGTATTTGGTTTTATGCCTTGAACCTACCTCAAAACAACTGCATTTTATCATGTTGTTTGGCGTGATTGCTTGTCATATTTCCCACTTAGCCCCCACTTTGGAACACATTAAAAGTGCTTTTAATTATTTTTTGTTTCATTCACTACAGCCAAGAAAGCTCCATCTGCTCGTTGTGTGACAGAATCGAGACAGAATAGATCCAAAGTTGCATTTAGACATTCTACCTGCCAAGAATCTCAGCACCTTACTTACCTAAAAGCTGTGGTGTTTTAATTTTCTGTTGACGGAAGACTGGAGACTGGGAAGTTTTGAATGTTTCCAATGCAACACAGCAAAGTGTAAAAATATAGATTATAAAACACACCCTAGATTGAAGTCCAACATATCAAAATGAGTAGCATGAAGCCAGATTTTGGTTGGTAAACATTTGCTGACATTTTGTACAAATGTAACCGTTGTGGCAACTTTGTGGCAACGTTGTGGCAAAGGTCACCCTGCGTCCAAACCCGTTGTGACCTAGGACACGCTAGAGGGACCGTTGTGGCAACTTTCTTCATAAATGCAACGTTTAATTCAATGTAAATACAGGTGGTCCCCAACTTACGGCACCCTCGACTTACGGCAATCCGGAGTTACGAATGCGCTCCGTTGAAAAGCATAGAATCGAGTTACGGCGTAGATGCGTCCTTACGGCACCTGAAATCGTCATCACGGCGGAAATTTACATGAGGTGGAGGGTGGTGGTGGGAGTGGGGTGGTTACCTTGGCGCATGACAATGGAAATTTACCGCGTAGCTGCGTGCTCTCGGTTGGAGGGGGGTGCGGGTGCAGTGACAATGTGAAATTACAGCAGCGGATGTATACAGGCGTACTGTACCTCCTGAAGGACAAAGGCGGAGTGATACAGATCCGTAAAGGTATTTAAGGTAACGGCGCGAGCCGAGCCGCGTGGTGAGTTTGGCGAACGGTGACAAAAATCCGGTTTTACGAATGCCACGTGTAATGAGTTCCGACTTACGGCCAATTCGGGTTACAAACATTGCATAGAAACTGAACTTGTTCGTAAGTCGAGGACACCCTGTAATAGACTACATAACTAAAAAGTGTAGACAGAATCGTATGAGACAGTCTCTTCAAAAAGTTCTGTTGCTTTTTAGAACAAAACTGATGGAGTTCAATGAATGGAAAACATGGATTAAGGTGGAATGTAGAAAGAAGACAGACGTAAAAAGCCTAGAGCTTAACTACGTATAAGGCAATAGAAACATTAGTTGTGATATTTACCTTGCAATAGAACAAATCTCAAAATGCTAAGCGTTCAGAGGATTTGTTTCACAATAGCTCCTTGAAATGCCAGTTACAGTATAGTACTTATTTTAAGGCTTTTGTTCAAATTTAAATTAAGTTAAAGATGAGTAAACTTGAGCCAGTTGAGGTGGCTCGGGCATCTGGTTAGGATGCCTCCTGGACGCCTCCCTGGTGAGGTGTTCCGGGCATGTCCCACCGGGAGGAGACCCAGAGGAAGACCCAGGACGCGCTGGAGGGACTATGTTTCTCGGCTGGCCTGGGAACGCCTTGGGATTCCCCCGGAGGAGCTGCTCCAAGTGGCTGGAGAGAGGGAAGTCTGGGCCTCCCTACTTAGGCTGCTACCCCCGCGACCCGACCCCGGATAAGCGGAAGAAGATGGATGGATGGATGGATGAGTAAACTTAATTAATTCATGCCCAAATTAAGGTTTGTTGCATTGCTCTCATTTAATCAGTCACAGAAGAAATTAACTTGGCCTAAAAGCAAACCCCTTTTTAAGCTGCTACTGTCCTTTCACAGTTGAGCTGGCCATGTTCCACAATTGTGTAAGCTTACATAAATGATTCTGGCATCAAAAAACTGTAGAAACAGTGTGTGTGGTACAAATTAGCACAGTTGGCATGGAGCACTATTTTCCTAACCATAACCAAGTAACCTAAACAATCTAGACTGTGTGCATACCCCTAACCAAGGGGCTGATAAGGGGAAGATGTAGGGCAGCCGACCTGGGACCAGAAAGTCACGATTGGACTCCCAGCCATTCCAGCATGTCATGTGTCTCTGAGCAAGATACGGGGTGGTTGTGGCTGAGTGGTTAGAGCAGTTGTCCTCCATTGTAAAAGTTGGGGGTTTGACTCCACCAGCAGTCATTTACTGAAGTGTCCCTGGGCAAGACACTGAACCCCTCTTTGCCTCTAATGTGTGTCCCATTGGTATACAAATGTGATAAAGTACTGATTATTATATAGATCTAGCAGAGTGCTGTATGAATGGGTAAATGAGGGGACACATTGCAGTGTATAGTGTTTTGAGTATCTTGATAAGATAGAAAGGCGCTATGCAAGTACAGTCCATTTACCATAATCAAGGAACTCCATGGTCAACCACATACAAGTAGATGTGATTTATTAACAGCAAGTACTGCAGAAATAAAAAAGTGAACAAGTAAGTACTGAGTGTAGTTTTTTGTGTAACTTTAATTTAAGCACTAAGGACAAACTGTCACTGGCCTTTTGCAAGTTTAACAAGGGTGTGAGCTAACACAAATGAAACTGGCATTGTAAAACCATGCATGTGGTACAAATTAGCACAATTGGTGGAAAGCACAAGGCAATAAATATGTCTCACATATCTCCAATTCTGTGGATATATGTTCACACAGCCCATCTGCCATCAATAAATCACACCCTTAAGCTACAGTATTGGTTTACCCTTACACGTACCAACTTTCTCCACCCTGTGACTACATATCTTGTTGGTTCAGAGGCAAGTCACCTTTAGACTACCCATCCTGCCCTGTTCCTCGTTACATAAACCATACCAAGAAGAAAATAAGATAAGTTAGGTCAGGCTTGAATGTGATTCAATAAAAGGTACAAGACACTCCAAGCTTAACTATCCATCCATCCATCCATCCATTCTCTTCCGCTTATCCGGGGTTGGGTAGTGGGGTTAGCAGCCTAAATAGGGAGGCCCAGACTTCCCTCTCCCCACTTGGGCCAGCTCCTCTGGGGGAATCCCAAGGCATTCCCAGGCCAGCTGGGAAACATAGTTCCTCCTGCGTGTCCTGGGTCTTCCTCTGGGTCTCCTCCCAATGGGACATGTCCAGAACACCTCACCAGGGAGGCGTCCAGGAGGCATCCTAACCAGATGCCCGAGCCACCTCAACTGGCTCCTCTCGATGTGGAGAAGCAGCGGCTCTACTCCGAGTCCCTCCCGGATGACTGAGCTTCTCACCCTATCTCTAAGGGAGAGTCCAGACACCCTGCGGAGAAAACTCATTTCAGCCGCTTGTATCCGAGATCTCGTTCTTTCGGTCACAACCCAAAGCTCATGACCATAGATGAGGGTGGGAACGTAGATCGATCAGTAAATTGAGAGCTTTGCCTTTTGACTCAGCTCTCTCTTCACCACGACAGACCGGTACAGCGCCCGCTTCACTGCGGATGCTGCACCTATCCGCCTATCGATCTCACACTCCAGTTTTCCCTCATTCGTGAACAAGACCCCAAGATACCTAAACTCCTCCACTTGGGACAGGACCTCCTCCCCGACCCGGAGAGGGCACTCTACCCTTTTCCTGCCCAAGACTATGGCCTCGGCTAGGGCTGGGCGATATGGAAAAAATCATATATCACGATATGGACTTTTTTATATCACGATAACGATATATATCACAATATATACAACACGATGTGTGTGTGTGTGTGTACAGCAAAAATTTGGACCAAAGTTTTTTTATTTTATTATTTTACTACAGATAGTTACAATTATAAGAATGTGAACAAAAAGAACAAGGAAATTTGGACCAAAGTAGAAACTAGATCTACCTAAGATCTACCTTAATTCAAGGAGTACGGTTATCCTTCTTCCTGAAGTCCACAACAATCTCCTTTGTCTTCTCTCAACGTGGAGAAGACAAAGGAGATTGTTGTGGACTTCAGGAAGAGGGATGCCCAACATGCCCCTCTGACCATCAACAGCACCGCAGTGGAGAGAGTAGACAGCACCAAGTTCCTGGGAGTGCACGTCTCAAAGGACCTGTCCTGGAGCAGGAACACTGCAGCACTGGCAAAGAAGGCTCACCAGCGTCTCTACTTTCTCCGCAAGCTGAAAAGGGCTGGAGCTTCAACCCCCATCATGTGCACCTTCTACAGAGGTGCCATAGAAAGTGTCCTGACCAGCTGCATCACTGTGTGGTTTGGTGCATGTACTGCATCCTGCCGCAAGAGCCTCCAGCGCATTGTGAGAGCAGCTGAGAAGATCGTGGGCACCTCCTTGCCCTCACTGCAGGACTTACACAGCAAACGCCTCACTCGGAAAGCCCACTGCATGGCAGGTGATCCCACACACCCACTACACAGCTGCTTCAGACTGCTGCCATCAGGGAGGAGACTGAGGAGTCTCCAGGCTCGAACCAGCAGACTGAGAGACAGCTCTGTTCATCAGGCAGTCAGGATGCTAAACACTCTGCCTGCTCTGCCCCCCCTCCCATTTGAACTGCCTTAACACTAAAACTTTCTCACACATTACCACACAACACAAAGATTTTAACACTGGACTCTGTGTCATCAAACGGGTTATTCACTAAACTCTCGGTCATGTGCTCATACAGTTTGCACTACTTCTCATACTTGCACTAATGTTTGTATTACATCACTGCCTATAATCATAATACTGTTTACATTCTCTGTTTACATTTATTAATACTGTTTACTTTTTTTACTACTGCTTACATGTAATTACTACTGTTTACATTTACACTACTCTAATATCTACACCACTGCTGATACATATACAGTGTGCTCTGAACGGTCTTATTTAGGGATGCCCAATGTGCCTTACTGCATATGCCACTTTTTGCCTCTATAACAACATCAACTACTACCTCATACATATACTGTGTACATTAACTCATACGCTGCTTTGCCACTTTGCAAATGTCAATGCTAGAAACCCTTAGTTTATTTTAGTTATACTTTTTATACTCTTTTTTTATACTAGTATGCAAAAACTCAGGCCAGTATTATGTTCATTAAATGTTTAATGTTTTAGTTTTAGAGTTGGTGTAAATTTTCATACTCTTATACCACTATGCAAAAAAAAACTCAGGACAGTGTTAGTTTTACTATTTTATGCTTATGTCTATTATTATATGTTTCAGTGTTTCAATGTTTAGATGTTTACTGTTGCACCGAGGGACTGAGAGAAACGCAATTTCGGTCCTGTGTATGTCCTGTACAGTACATATTGCAGATCTGACAATAAAGTTGACTTTGACTTTGACTTTACTTAAGCTTCAGTATGTAGCTTTTTTTATGAACATATTTCTTCACTCTGTCACTACCTCCTGACAGACTGATGTTAGCCAGGTAATCTCTGAAAAAAAATAAAAAAATATTGTCCCCTTGCTTCTCCAGGTGGTAAATAAGCATTTCTAAAAAGAAAAGGTGACCCGCCATTTTCCAGCCAATAAAAACAGAGTTTGTAACCAGCCAATAAAAACAGAGCTTGAATTTGAATCAGCCAATAAAAACAGAGCTTGAATTTGAAATTCAACAGACCACAAGGGGGCAGAGCCACATATGGCTCTGAGGGGGAGGGATCAGAATGCTTTGCCTGTTGAAAATATTTCTAAGTGCTGCAGTTCTACAGAAACTGCATACTGAACCTTTAAGGAAGCCAAATCATTCCTTGTATTTAAGAAACTGGTAAAAAATGAATTGCTAAAAAAAATAAAATGAATCTAATTTAATGTGTGATATATGTGAATTGAAAATTGACTGAGTTATTTACTTATTTTGTTATTATAGAAAATATTGTTTGAACTGTTATTAGATGAATAAGGAGCAGATTTAATAAGATTTATTCTTCATCTGCTACCTTTCATTTTATTTTATTTTTTCTATTATGAATACGTTAATTGTTGTATTTCATTTTATAAAATGAATAAACTAACAAACAAACAAACAACTCCTTTTCTACTTTGGTCCAAATTTTTCCTGCAGGTGGCGGTAAAACAACAGCTGCTAATGAAACTCACGAAGAAGAAATCCGCTCTGAAGTTTGAGTAAACAAAGCAAGAAACAGAAAAGAGAAAACGTTGCGTTTGATTGCGGTTCTGTTGTGTCTCTGGTCTGTTTTGTATTGGTTAACTGGACCCGAGTTCGGACTCGGTTGGACTCTGGGTTCGTGTCCTCTGGACCCATTTTGTCTCCGAGTTTCAGCGGAGCGAAATAATGGAAGCTAACAAGGTGAGCTTCCCCCTCTTTTTGGTAAAAGTTATTCTTCTTGGGCTGCCTGTGCAGCTGTTTTCTCCTTGTTGAGATCTATGGTTGAGACACCGGCTTCATGCGCCTGCGTCTCTGTTGCTCTCGAGTTTAACCACGTAAAGCATGTGTCGCAAACCCGCGCGTGCGTCAAACATAAAGCCGCGCCGTCATCTCGCAAAACCACAATATGAAGCTTATTTGCGACAGTTATTTTTTTATTCTTATTTATCACGATAGAGACGATAGAAGGAAAGTAGCACGATAGACACGTTTCTATCGTCCCCACGATATATATCGTCATATCGCACAGCCCTAGCCTCGGCTTTGGAGGAAATTATCCTCATCCTGACTGTGTCACACTCGGCTGCAAACCGCTCCAGTGAAAGCTGTAGATCACAACCTGATGAAGCCAATAGGACCATATCATCTGCAAAAAACAGAGAAGTGATCCTAAGGCCACCAAATCGGATCCTCTCAACACCTTGGCTGTGCCTAGAAATTCTGTCCATAAAAGTTATGAACAGAATCGGTGACAAAGAGCAACCTTGGCCGAGTCCAACTTTTACTTTTACCCTCTCCTTCACATTCCGAGAACCAAATTAAAGTCCATGACCCACCATGTTTTCAAATTGCATCGCCATTAATATTTATTAGTTTATTTAAAAATAATACAGGAGCGTTTATTTATATTGTAGAGAAATAACGCTAAATGTGTTATTTCATGATTTATAGCAGATTTTAGCAGAAGCTCCGGGAAGATCTGCCCCTCTCCAAATATGGGCATTCACATCACTAAAGATTCCGCCTTGGAGTTACAGGCGGAGTTATAATAAGCCTTCATCAACTTCCATGACCGCTGCTCTAAGAGAGGAAAAAAAAAAGAGAAGCGGTCGCTCACTGATGTCTGTCATATTCTGAGCAGCATCCACGTAGACATACTAGTTTAATTCGCTTGATCGCGACAAATTCATTAATTTCCGCATCGGCTTTTTATTCTCTCCCCTGACCAGACAGGTCGGGAGTAGAAAGGCAGCCGCGGCGCGGAGCTCTGAGCGCGCGTGCTCTCCCGTGCTTCCCCGTGCTCCAGCAACAAGGCTGGGACAGAACCGAGCCCCGGCACGAACTTCAAAGCTGACGCAGCGGAACGGGGAGCCAGGGAGAAGACGGGAGAAGCCGCGCGGCTCGCTCCTCTCTGGGCAGAGGAGAGGAGAGCAGCCAGCAACAGTCGCAGCGGTGTTATATCTTATTAAAAAGGTCTATAAAATAAATAAAAAATAAAAACAGAGCACTGGTCCAGCTGTACACAAAAATGCACCAGGAAATATGCAGTTTTACTCTCACTCTCATAAACCTCCATGGAAACTCATCCCTTCCTTCTGGGTGGAGACGTGACAAAAGTCACTCCACACTTCGACACTTTTCGGCCGCGTTTCCGGATTCATTCGGGACTCGGTTTTTTTTTTTTTTTTTTTTTAACCCTCGCCTGGCCCAAATGCAAAAATGAAAATAGACGAAATATTCTACTACAGTAATAGTTCAATATGGTGAATTGTTACTGTCATGGTGGGTGTTGTCCTTTAAGGACCATGGGAGACCGGGCTTTCAGTGTGGCTGCCCCCCGCCTGTGGAACTCTCTTCCTGACTGTCTGAGAGCCCCACAGTCTGTGGTTGACTTTAAGAGCGGCTTGAAGACCTTTCTTTTCAACCGAGCATACTCTACCTCCTCATGATTCTACTTTTGATCTTAGTTGATACTGTTATTGATTTTACTTGTTTTATTACTTGTTTTATTGACATTTAATTCTGTTGCACTTTGTAGCACTTTGAGATTTTCATTAATGAAAAGTGCGTTATAAATTGAATTCATTATTATTATTATTATTACT
Source organism: Garcialebias charrua (assembly GCA_038048925.1). NCBI lineage: Eukaryota > Metazoa > Chordata > Actinopteri > Cyprinodontiformes > Rivulidae > Garcialebias > Garcialebias charrua. The sequence continues at coordinate 1,497 of JBBPBX010081265.1, read as the reverse complement.
GGGAATGAGCCTGACTTACTGCCGGCAATGCGGACCAAGCTCTGACACCGGTCGTACAGAGACCTAACAGCCCGTATCAAAGGGCCTGGTACCCCATACTTCCGGAGTACCCCCCACAGGGCCCCCCGAGGGACGCAGTTGAATGCCTTCTCCAAGTCCACAAAGCACATGTAAACTGGTTGGGCAAACTCCCACGCACCCTCCAGGACCCTGCTGAGGGTGTAGAGCTGGTCCAGTGTTCCACGACCAGCACGAAAACCACACTGCTCCTCCTGAATCCGAGGTTCGACTATCCGATGGACCCTCCTCTCCAGAACCCCTGAATAGACCTTACCAGGGAGGCTTAAGAGTGTGATCCCCCTATAGTTGGAACACACTCTACGGTCCCCCTTTTTGAATAGGGAAACCACCACCCCAGTCTGCCAATCCAAGGGAACTGCCCCCGATGTCCACGCAATATTGCAGATTTGTGTAAGCCAACACAACCCCACAACATCCAGAGCCCTAAGGAACTCAGGGCGAATCTCATCCACCCCTGGAGCCCTGCCACCGCGGAGCTTTTTAACCACCTTGGTGACCTCAGCACCAGAGATTGGAGAGCCCGACCCAAAGTCCCCAGGCTCCGCTTCCTCAGTGGAAGACGTGCCAGTAGGATTGAGGAGGTCTTCGAAGTATTCTGCCCACCGACTCACAACATCCCGAGTTGAGGTCAACAGCACGCCATCCCCACCATAAATGGTGTTGGTCGCGTACCGCTTTCCCCCCCCTGAGACGCCGGATGGTGGACCAGAATCGCCTCGAAGCCGTACGGAAGTCATTCTCCATGGCCTCTCCGAACTCCTCCCACGCCCGAGTTTTTGCCTCAGCAACCACCCGAGCCGCATGCCGTTTGGACTGCCGGTACCTATCAGCTGCTTCCGGGGTCCCACAGGCCAAAAAGGCCCAATAGGACTCCTTCTTCAGCCTGACAGCATCCCTCCACCGGTGTCCACCACCGGGTTCGAGGGTTGCCACCACGACAGGCACCAACAACCTTGCGGCCACAGCTCCGATAAGTTGCCTCGACAATAGAAGCACGGAACATGGCCCACTCTGAATCAATGTCCCCCGCTTCCCCTGGAACGTGTTTGAAGCTCTCCCAGAGGTCGGAGTTAAAGCTCCGTCTCATGGGAGACTCTGCCAGACGTTCCCAGCAGACCCTCACAATACGTTTGGGTCTGCCAGGTCTGACCGGCATCCTCCCCCACCATCGGAGCCGGCTCACCACCAGGTAGTGGTCAGTGGACAGCTTTGCGCCTCTCTTCAATCAAGTGTCCAAGACATGCGGGCACAGATCAGATGAAACAACAACAAAGTTGATCATCAAACTGCGACCTAGGGTGTCCTGGTGCCAAGAGCACATATGGACACCCTTATGCTTGAACATGGTGTTCGTTATGGACAATCCATGACGAGCACAGAAGTCCAGTAACAGAACACCACTCGGGTTACTAACTA
>JBBPBX010081264.1:0-15990 GCA_038048925.1 Garcialebias charrua | reverse complement strand
ACGGTTCTCACTATGTGGGACGGTCAAAGACTTCTGACGTCAGTCAGCTCGAGTCTTCTTGGGGTTCAGAGGTCCCAGTGGAATGGAAGCGTAGCTTCTTCCCGGGATCGAAGGTCGGGGACCACCTGTTGCACATGGAATCTTTAGATTACCAATTTGGGATGTTCATTTATGAGTCGGTGCAGACGTTAGGGACCACCTCTGCAGAGCGGTGGGCCATGTATGTTGTGTCTTTACGTCATAGATTGCTGCTGGATTTGTTTAAGGCATCTGTTAATGGAGTGTGTGAGATGATTGATAATAACACCTGCTGTACCTTTATACCTGATGCGTCTGTTGCAGATCCGCAGGTCAGGGTGACAGCGGCCCTGCGCCATCTGAGAGAGCTTCAGGAGCATCAGACGGAGGAGGCGCACACAGGGCTGTGGCATGCACTGTCTTGGTTCACGAGAGGGTCATGGCAACAGGTGTTGGTCAAGCTCTTGGCCTTGCCACTAGCGATTCTGGTTCTGTTCTGCCTATTTATGGGGTGTGTTACACCTTGTGCACGGGCAAAGATCTCGAAGATGATTGCTTCCAGGGAGGTGGAGGATTATGGGACGGCGTTTCCCCTGGTGCAGGCGGGGTGCAGGCCATCGCCTGCCGCACAAACTCACCTGTATTTGGCAGAGAACAGATACCTGTAGTGGCGGGGGATGTTTGGTGATGGAATGGAGGGGCGTTGCTTTTCGGATAATCACATTAATTCTATGATGTCTTGTTGTTTTCCGGTGTGTTTCATGTTTCATTTTTGTTTTGAGGTGGGATGATGGCGTCGCAGTGATGATTATATTATGATTTCGTAGATTAGGCTGGTATAGATACTGGCAGGGGTTTTATTCTTAGATAGATTAGTTGATTAATAATGGGGTCAATTTGGGATGTGTATGGTGTGTTTGATTGTTGATCTAGAGGGTTGATTTTGGGGTCAGAGACGCAGTTCTCTGCCGGATGAGAGGGTTCACAGGTATTTGGCCGAGTCCAGATACCTGTGGAGTTGATGGGGGTCAGGCAGAGCTCTCCAAGGATGGGGTTAAAGGGATGGTTACATTTACCCTCTTGTGTCTTGATGGAGTGGTTTGTGGATTGTGATTGTTGTTTTGGTGTTGGGGTTATTGATTACCTTTGGAGTCAGATGGAGGTTGCATTAGATTTGGTTGATTTTTTGTTTTTGGGTGATTTTATTTGGTGTGGTGTTGGGATTGGGGTCCTCTTCAGGGGGCCCACCTGGAGTTCAGCGGTTGGTTTCGACCGATCTTTGATCGGTCGAGAGAGGGAGTGAAGAGAAATACACACGTTTAGAAGTTCTATATGTTAATCTCATTTGAATCGAATACACTACTGTATATGATTAATACACGGGTGCTCTATAATCAAGGTATTCACAACTGTTTTACATATGTTTATGCAATTAGACAACATTATAAGACATACTTTTAGATCTAACAAACAGGATGTTCAGATGCAGATAACATGCTAAGCGGGCAGATGCCCTTTGTGCTTCTCTTGGCCTTCTGAGGAGATCAGAGCACACAGACACACAAACAATTAATGAATCACACTACTAAATAAGTAGTACTTATGAACCACACACATACTAGGATCTGGACATTAATTTACATTAATATCGCACACAGGACACATCTAATGGTACATTTCTAAAACTCTCTTACTGAGCAGATAAGCAGAACAAACAATTAACAGTTTCGAGAGACTTCTCACCAAGCTATAAATTTACAAGGTCATAGAACTGACAAGCAGAAAGGCTCCAGGACGCCTTATCAGTGCTCTGAGCCAATCAGAGACCAGAGAAGCTCAAACGGCAGCTTCTTACTCCAAAACATCTCAGATATCGTCAGCACTTTTTGAAGAACCTCGCCGAGGACAGGTCTGTCAAAATTGCTCACAATTCTCTGTGCACAAAGAATTGCTTATTCATGATGTAACTCTGTTAACCTGTAAACCTGTGTTTCTGTCAATAAATCTTCATCATTTTCCTAAGAGAGACTGGTCATTCGAACACCACATGAGAAATCCCTTCAAGATCAACATTATCAGGTCAGGACTCTGTGGTCTACACTCATCTCCAGGCCAGTGGTCACTCTTTCAGGGATGAAGATGTTCACATCCTTGATAGAGAGGAACGATGGTTTGAGAGAGGAGTAAAGGAGGCCATCTTTGTGAAAAGAAACCACCCATCATTAAACAGGGGTGGAGGCCTCCGGGTTCAACTGTCCCCCTCTAAAGCCTCCGGCAGAGCTCAGCGTACTGCCTGTCCGCCGCTCTACGCGCGCATTCTGTGCGTTCGCTGGCACAGCTCTGCTTTCGTTCTCGCGTTAAATGCTCGCGTTTTTGCTCCAAATTCTTGTTGTAATTTGAGCAGCTGCGTGCAGAGCATCTACCTACGGGACAAACTGAGGTCGCTGATTGGTCATTTGCTGACACGCCTACTCAATTGATTGACAGGTCGAGTGGGAGACAAAAAAAAAGCATGAGCTGGCTCGGCTGCAGCCGCTGCGGTGTTTCTAAATTTTATATGTTAATAAAAAGTTCTAAAAAATAAAAACAGGGAGCCCTGGTCCTGCAGCCCACAGCCCACCAGGAAATATTTAGAACGTCACGCAGCCAGGTAGGACATGAGTTATTATTCGCTCGTGACACATTCATTCATTTCAGTCATGGAGTTGCGGAGGAGGAAGCGATTACTTGACTTTTGGCAAAAAAATCAAAATAAAAGTCCAGTTAAGCAATGAAGAAGGGGAATTTAATTCATTTGTGTAACATACAAAACTGTCCGGCGCTGATCAATTTATTGTGACAACGCGCATCGCGTACGCGGTCGTAAAATTTGAGCTTTGCGCGTTGGTGCCCTGCGGGGCTACGCTTGTGCCTCTGCGGCGTAGTGTGGCGTACTGCCTGTACGCTGAGCTCTTCCGGGGCCTTTACGATGCTGTTATTGCTAGTATCACTCAGCCCTCTGTGAATAGCAAACAACCATCAGGGTGCAAACGATCCATCGTTAGGCTGATGGTCCTCCTTGATATGTGAGCAGCTGGTTTCAGGCTGTCATCAGCCAACTGGTTGATCCACTGTGAGAGGGTGCTATTTATAAGACTGAGCTGAACACAGCTTCTCAGACTGAGGAAGTCTTTCGGACGAAAGACGAAACGTTTCTACAAACTTTATATATTTTTTTTGCTTTGTTTTGTTTTGTTTTTTGAATGTCCAGAGGACCAGACTTAGCTTTTTACAGTCTGAAAACATTTCTGACTCAAAAAACAACAAAGCTATAAAACATTTGAGTTGTGCACTTTATATAAATGTGTTCATTTAAATAATCCCCCTGAATTTTTTTGTCTGAATGTATATTGATAACTGTCATAATGTTTTACTTTTAATAAAGATGAAAGAAATAATCAGGTGATCAGTTTTTGTGATCGGAACTGAAAGGCATTGATCGGTATATCAAAGTTCCTGCTCAGTAATCAGGTAATAAATCCAACAAAGTTAATTCAGGTTCTCTGGACGGGTTCTTGATTTGTTTCGGTTTGGTTTCTTTAAGAAACCGTATAGAAGAACTGACTTAACTTTGTTCGATTGATCGGTATACAGTATACATTTTCATGGAACTCATCCAATAATGATTTGTGGCTGATCGATCACAACATCTCTACTCTTAATTCACTTAGGGTTTAAATATTTCAGTGTTTTGTATTTATTATAATATAACTCCATCTGTCTCTATCAAATTTTTGTGGTTGTTTTGTCCCCATTTAAACTTGTTTTTATTGCCTGAAACATTTTTTAAAAACTTTTTGATAATTTCACGTTCATTTAAGTTGTTGCAGAAGTTGTGCACAACTTTTCAGAATTGCATTGTTGTCACAATGTGTATCAGCTGTAAATTTACCTCATAAGTCAGATTTTCATTAGCAAACTCATGAAAAAAACTTATTTTGTTTTGCATTCTTGTCTTTTGCAGTTTTGTTGTTACCAATCTTTTTGCTTCCATAGTACATGCATTAGCTTTTGCAATTGTTTGTGAATGGTAAATGGTAAATGGAGCTTATTTATATAGCGCTTTCCAGCGCCCTGTGAGGAGCCCCAAAGCGCTTTACAATACCAGCCATCCACCCATTCATTCAGACATTCATACACCGGTAGTGGTAGCCTGCCTTGCAAGGCGCCATCCAGACCTACCGGGAGCAACTCGGGGTTAAGTGTCTTGCCCAGGGACACAACGACACATGGTGGGCGGATGCGGGATTCGAACCTCCAACCTTCCGATCAGGGGTAGACTGCCATTACCACTACACCACGGCTGCCCCGTTTGTGCTCAAATACCAACCATGTTCAGTTTAAACCTTTCTGACCAGATAAAGAGCATGAGTTCAGAAAGAAAACGGTGCATTTTGACAACTACGTGAACTATTTTGTTGTGCTTTTGTGTTTCACGCTGCGTTATTTTATTTTTGATTGTTTGCAGGAGTTCAACATTTTCTTCCATGCTTACTACAACAAGATTGTGACGTGGTCAGAGCGCATGGAGTTTGTCAATGGCTGGTATATATTTATCATCATCAGCGACACGTTGACCATCGCAGGGTCGGCACTGAAAATAGGAATACAAACAAAGGTTTGATAATTTTTTTAAGTTATGAGCTTAAACTTTGTAATTATGTCTTGCAATTTGTTCCTATATTTTATATTTTGCAGTTTCTGACCAGCTATGATGTTTGCAGTATCTTGCTGGGATCAGCCACGATGCTAGTCTGGTTTGGTGTCATTCGGTACCTTTGTTTTTTTCAAAAATACAACGTAAGAACTTCCATAAAGTTCCCTTTTTGTTGTTACTGATGCATCGTGTACAAAGCAGATGTGTTTCTAGAGAAAACGACTTGATTCACTTCTTCTCAGATCCTAATTTTGACCCTGAGGGCAGCGTTTCCAAACGTGATCCGTTTTTGCTTCTGTGCTGCCATCATCTATGTCGGGTACTGCTTCTGTGGCTGGATTGTACTCGGGCCTTACCACGACAAGGTACATTATGATAAACGTGCAGTTTCAAGATGCCTCTGTAGAGCATTTCTGTTCTTTATTCTTCATTAAAACCTTATAACGTCAGCATGACAAAAGCTTTTTCTTTTAGTTTCGAACGTTTGACAAAGTGACGGAGTGTCTCTTCTCTCTCATAAACGGGGACGACATGTTCGGCACCTTTCTGAGGATGAGAGACAAAAGCTACATGGTGTGGCTTTTCAGCAGACTCTACCTCTACTCCTTCATCTCACTTTTCATCTACATGGTGCTCAGCTTGTTCATCGCTCTCATCACTGACACCTACGAAACCATCAAAGTCAGCCTGAGTACACACACACACTGTACTGTTCTGTACTGTATACCATAGATTTATTAAAACATGTTTTCTTTTCACTGTACACCTATTCTTTTTTTTATTTATTGTTGTTTAGAATCGCCAGAAAGCCACAGAACCAGCGTCCCTGCTTCAGGCCTTCATAGCAGAGTGTAAGGACCAGCCTGAGTCTGGAAGATACCAAATGGATGAAGAGCAATCCACCTGCTGTGGATCTCTGTGTGGATGCCTCAACAGAAAATCTAGGGTGTAGTGTCTCTACAATACAAGCATATACTGCCTTTTGTGACTAATCCAAGCAGTCCTTAAAATCTCAACAAAGCCGTTTATTTCATGAGGGTTTGAATGTCAAGTCGGTCAAGAAAAAGTACTATTTTTTCAATTTTAGTTATAAACTATGGCATCATATTGATTTAAATCAGTAAATGTAGTATCTTGATGATAATCATTATAGTTCCGTGCATTTGACGATTGTAGAAATCATTATAATTTTACATATACAGTAACTGGCTGCAATAAAGCACAAGAGTATTCTTGTTATTCATTGCACTTAAGTAATGTGTAAGATGAATTGCATTTACTAGAGAGTGTCTCAGAAAGTGCCAATCTTAGGGAAAATTGTGATGTTTCTATTTACCAATTTTTAGTCCTTGGGCTTTTTACAGAGAAATATATATTAATTGTTTAATCAAAGTGTGAATAGGTCAAGTATTTTCACTGCCATATGTGTTTTTATTATGTTGTTTCAAAACAGTTAAATTAAACTTATGTATTTTCAAATGTGTTGTAATGTGTTGTATGCAATATTGCTGTAATTATGTTGTGGCAAGCTTAATTTTCATATAATGATTAAACATGATATTACGAACATATATCTTTAGTTCAGTACATCTTAGTCATGTTATCATTTAATCTATCTAAACTGTCATTCATCCTATCCACAAACAGCATTTATGGCAGCTAAAATGGGACGTTTTATATTAAACTGTGATGGATTTTCCACTCAAATATCCAATAAAGTATATACTTCTTATCTAGAATGACCATTGTGGGTATCTGAAATAACCACTGTGCTTATTTAAAGCTGGGGTATGTAAGATTGTAATGTAGTCTGTAACTTTTCAAACAATATATATTTTAACATATTTCTTCACTCTGTCACTAGATTGATGTTAGAGAGGTAATCTCTGAAAAAACTAAAAAAAAATATTGTCCCCTTGCTTCTCCAGGTGGTAAATAAGCATTTCTAAAAAGAAAAAGTGACCCGCCATTTTCCAGCCAATAAAAACAAAGTTTGTAACCAGCCAATAAAAACCGAGCTTGAATTTGAATCAGCCAATAAAAACAGAGCTTGAATTCAAATTTCAACAGACCACAAGGGGGCAGAGCCATATATGGCTCTGAGGGGGAGGGATCAGAATGCTTTGCTTGTTGAAATTTTTTCTAAGTGCTGCTGTTCTACAGAAACTGCAGACTGAACCTTTAAAAGCAAAGCCTTGTATTTCAGATATCTAAGTTATAGATGCAATTTTACAAAACCTTTTGCAAAAGGAAAATTGGAAACAAAGATGTTTTGATGTAATATTGAGTAACAAAAAATGAAAGCTCAGTATTATACATGTAGATAGAAAACACAACACCATTAGTTTTGAAAGAATGACTGTACAAAAAGGCCATCTCTGAATGTCTGGTTTTCAAAAGGAAATTTTAATTTGTGAATGATATACATCAGAGTCAGAGAATCTTCATTGTCATTTGCACCACATGTGGTACATGTGATGAAACAAGATTATGTGCAGGGTCCCAGTTACATCCAACAATAAAATGTAAAAGAGAAACTAATAAGATCTAAGATATGAACTAAGAAAAACATCAATTAAAAATACACTAGGCCCTAATATCATAGAAAACATTACTTCGAACAGCAGCATGAACATGAGTGTATAAGCAGATGAGCACGGATGAACACAGCAACATGAAACAGATCAGCAGCAACATGATGTGATTGATTTTTTTTTCACAATGATTATTCTGGTTAGAGATCCATGACAGCCTCAGGGTAGAAGCTCTTGTCTTTTGGTTCTACACTTAATGCTCCTCAACCTCCTTCCTGAGGGGAGTGGGGCAAAAAGTGTGTGTGCTGGGTGAGTGGGGTCCTTCATGATGCAGGTGGCTCTCTTCCTGCATCTGGAGGTGTAAATGTCTGTGATGGTGGGGAGACTGACTCCAACATCTTCTGTGCAGCCTTCACCACTCTCTGCAAAGCTTTTCTTTCTGCAGCTGTGCAGCCTCCATGCCACACGTTGATGCTGGAGCACAGGATGCTCTCCACTGCACACCTGTAGAAGGAGGTGAGGACTGAGCTTCTCAGACTAGCTCCTCTCAGCCGCCTGAGGAAGTAGAGTCTCTGATGAGCTTTCTTGATCAGGCTGATGCGTTGTTGCTCCAGCTGAGGTTATTGTTCATGTGTACAACTAGTACAGGGAACTTGAAAGTTATGCACCATAACTCATGTTCCCTGAAGGAAGGGAACGAGGTGCAACATATTTGCTATGGGAATTGCGCCCCCCGCGCGATTACCTGAAGGAATACATTCACACCTTTACAGCAGGTGCGTCACCGCCGCACCAGAGGCCCCGCCCTCTGGGTACTTAAATTAAGCGGCTGACGCCCATCCATCTTTCTCTTTTTGCCCTTCACCTCGCTTACACCTGAACTACCTCTTCGCGGGACTTCTCTGGTGCTTCTTTGCTCAAAGCTGAGGTGAGCTTGCTCCCTACACAGAGCGCACTGAGAGTGTTTCCTTTCTCTTAACCTCTAAATTTTTCTTCTCCTCTCTACAGATTGCTTCGTTCGACGGCGCTAACTACGCCATATACGCTAACTCCTAGCGAGCTAGCCAACGAAAGCGACGCGACGGAGGAGACTTTTCAAATAAAAAGAAAGAAGATTCTGGAAGGACTCGCTCGCCTCGTCTCGGCCATGCCTCCGGAGAAGGGAAAGCGAAAGGCGAGACTTCCAAAGAAAACCAGCGGGACGGCAAGCTCAACCTCGAGCGCCTGTCCCAGTGGATGCGGTTACTCCCTCGCAGCGACGGACACCCACGAGGCCTGTCCAGTCTGCTTGGGAATGCTTCACGCAAAAACAGCGCTGGATGCGCCGGACTTTTGCCCACACTGCAGCCTCATGCTGGATGCTGTGTTGCGGCAGCGAGTTGACCTCGTCGCCAAGGCCATGGGCGCCTCAGCGACGACTGCAGACGCAGACACAACGGAGCCACTCACTCCCACGCCGGAGCTCGAAAGCATGGCTTTGCACGACAGCACACGCGTCGAATGGGGCGACAGCCCTGACGGGCTGGCTCCTATGGTGGACCTATGTTCGACACCCGGGGCATGATGAACGAAGACGAGAATTAAGAGGAGTAATATCAGGAGTTCCAGTAGAAATGACACCCGAGGAAATAAAACGGGAAATTAGAGGAGGTAAAGTAACTGAAGCAAAAAGGATCACAAGTAAAAAAGATGGAATAATCAAAGAAACAATGTCTTATCATCTTACACTTTGAGAACACAATGCCAGAATGTGTGAGGATGGGATTTGTAAATTACAGAGTCAGAGACTACATTCCAAACCCTCTCAGATGTTTTATATGTCAAAGAATGGGACACACAGCAAAGAAATGTAAAGGGAAAATAAGGTGTGCAAGATGTGGGGGTCCACATGAGTATGGGAAGTGTGAGGCAGAGTCGAAGGTAAAATGCTGCAACTGTGGGGGAGAGCACAGTGCAGCATATGGAGGGTGTATAGTTCAGAAGGAAGCCAGAGAAGCCCAAAGAATTAAAATAACAGAGAGAGTATCATACGCTGAAGCACTGAAGAGGGTGAGAATAGTTGAAATGAAAGAAGTGCGTAATGAAGAAATTATCCAGAGAAAGGTGCAAAGCGTAAATGATAGTCAGAAGAACCAGAAGAAGTCACTGATACCACCAGCACCAGAACATATCACATGCAATCACAAATGTAAAATAGATGAAAAATCAATGATAGTGGAAAAAGAGAAGTTTCTTGCATTTATCTGTCATATCGTTAACGTAACAATACAAATGAAAAAGAAAAGTGATCAAATAAAATCCATTGTGGAAGCAGCAGGAAGGTTTCTTGATATGAAAGAAATACAAGCAGACCAGATCCACACACTATTAACAACAGTTGAACCGACAGGAAATGGACAAGGAACGGAATAGGAATGGTTTTTCATATTCTCCAATAGAATGCTAGGAGTTTGATAGCTAATGGTCAAGAACTTAAAAAATACATATACCAGTTAGAAACACTACCAGATATTATATGTGTACAGGAAACATGGTTAAAACCCCATTTAGACTTGAGAATTCATGGATATAGTACAATAAGGAAAAACAGAAGTACTGGAAGCAGTGGAGGAGGGTGTGCAACATTTATCAAGGATGGAATAGCATATAAGGAAATCCACCATTCAACACTATTTGAATGTATTAGCATAGAAATATACAACTTAAAAAGAATTGGACATATCAAGATACATAATTTTTGTAAAAATCTAGACAGTGAGGTATTTAAGGAAATATCCGGCGAGATAAACAGGAGAGAAATATGGTGCGGGGATTTTAATGCACACAATAACTTATGGGGTAGTAGCAAAACAGACAGTAATGGAAACATCATTGAAGAAATGATGGATGAAAGATCACTGGTTTGTCTCAATAATGGTCAAGGCACAAGATTTAATATCGATAAAGGTTCGGTCTCATATTTAGATTTAACTTTAGTATCAGATAATCTTGCAAAATCCTGTGATTGGAATGTAAATGGAGAATCTAGGGGAGTGATCATTTTCCTATTAGTACAATTATAAATGACAAAATAATCAAACAAGAGGACATTATGTCAACAAGATGGTGCTTTAAGAAAGCTAACTGGGAAACATTCAAAATTAATTGTGAGAAAAATAGTAAATTAGTTACTCTTACAGGGAACATTAATGAATGCAATAATCAGGTATTAGAGCTAATTTTAAATGCAGCGAACTCAAATATTCCAAAAGTAGTTTTAAAAAGAAAATCAAAAGTTGTTCCGTGGTGGACAGATGACTGCAGTAAAGCAATTAAAGAGAGAAATAAGGCTCTAAAAACCTTACAGAAAAACATGAACAGAGAAAACCTTATAGATTTTAAAAGAAAAACAGCAGTAGCACGTAGGACCATTAAGGAGGCAAAAAAGAAAACTTGGAGAGATTATTGTTCATCAATAGGATATAAAATAAATCTGCAACAGGTGTGGACTATGATTAAGAAAATGAGTGGGAAAAGAAGTGAACTTTAACGTCCAGCACTGGTTAAAAATAAAGTCAGAGTCAGAGAGTCTTTATTGTCATGTGGTACATGTGATGAAAACGAGATTATGTACACAGGGTCTCAGTTACATCCAACAACAAATGCAAGAGAAAAACAGTAATAACATCTAGGATTAGCTAAGAAAAAACAAAAAAACAAAACATCAACTAGTAATACACTAAGCCCTAATGTAATAGAAAAACATCATTGTAAACAGCAGCACGAACACGAGTCTGTATGAGCAGATGGTCACAGATGAACACAGCAACAAGAAAAACAGATCAGCATCAGCACAATGTGATATTTTGCAGTGTTTATTCGTATTGATTATTTATTCATGAGTCTAACAGCCTCAGGGTAGAGAGGGTAAAGAGGTAATGGTTTCAAATAAAGACAAGGCTGATTCTCTTGGTGAGGCGTTTGCTGCAACCCACAGTGGAGAACATCTGGAACAACTTCACAGACAGCAGAAAGAACAAAAACTCAAAACATTCAATGATGTAGGACAGAAGAAAAATAAATCCATGTCAACACTTGATGACCATATAACTATGAAAGAAATTAAAATGGCGTTAAAAGACACAGGTTACTCAGCTCCAGGAGAAGATAACCTATGCTATGTTATGTTTAGAAATCTTCCAGAAATAACATTAAATATTATATTAAAACTGTTCAATAAAATATGGGAAGAAGGAACTGTCCCAAGTTGGAAACGAGCCATAATTCTACCATTTAATAAACCAGGGAAGGATCCATCATGCGCAGACAACTACAGACCCATAGCATTAACATCCCATCTATGTAAACTGATGGAGAAAATATTAGTTAGTAGATTAAAGTATGTTCTGGAAAAAAGAGAACTTATAAATAAATATCAATGTGGTTTTAGAACTGGCTGGTCCACAGTAGATGCTCTAGTAAGAGTGTGTGTACTGATATTGAAAAAACACTGAAAATGAAAGAAATTATGATTATAGTATTCTTTGACATAGAAAAAGCATACAATTCTATGTGGAGGGAAGGACTGTTAATACAACTAGATCAAATGGGAATAGACGGGAGGATGTATAACTGGATTGCCAGCTTCTTTAAGGATAGGTCAATAAGAGTTCAAGTTGGGGGTGAATTACATAGATATCATATATACATATGATATCTATGGTGAATTATCAAGAGTCTTCAAAGTGGGAAATGGCACCCCTCAAGGTAGTGTAATTAGTCCAGTTTTATTCTCAACATAATGATTAACAATATCTTTGCAAATCTTGACAGAGGCATCAAATCAGCACTATATGCGGATGATGGAGCAATATGGATGAGGGGGAGAAATGTTCCACATGTTGTTAAAAGCATTAGAAAAGCAATTACGGTAATCAAATAGAGAGCCGGGTCGGGGAGGAGGTCCTGCCCCAAGTGGAGGAGTTTAAGTATCTCGGGATCTTGTTCACGAATGAGGGAAAACTGGAGCGTGAGATCGATAGGCGGATAGGTGCAGCGTCCGCAGTGAAGCGGGCGCTGTACCGGTCTGTCGTGGTGAAGAGAGAGCTGAGTCAAAAGGCAAAGCTCTCAATTTACCGATCGATCTACGTTCCCACCCTCATCTATGGTCATGAGCTTTGGGTTATGACCGAAAGAACAAGATCTCGGATACAAGCGGCTGAAATGAGTTTTCTCCGCAGGGTGGCTGGACTCTCCCTTAGAGATAGGGTGAGAAGCTCAGTCATCCGGGAGGGACTCGGAGTAGAGCCGCTGCTTCTCCACATCGAGAGGAGCCAGTTGAGGTGGCTCGGGCATCTGGTTAGGATGCCTCCTGGACGCCTCCCTGGTGAGGTGTTCCGGGCATGTCCCACCGGGAGGAGACCCAGAGGAAGACCCAGGATACGCTGGAGGGACTATGTTTCTCGGCTGGCCTGGGAACGCCTTGGGATTCCCCCAGAGGAGCTGCTCCAAGTGGCTGGGGAGAGGGAAGTCTGGGCCTCCCTACTTAGGCTGCTACCCCCGCGACCCGACCCCGGATAAGCGGAAGAAAATGGATGGATGGATGGAAATAGAGAGCTGGTCTTATGAATGGTGTTTCAAACTGTCTGTAAGCAAAACTAAATACATGATGATAACAAACAAAAAGAAGATAAAAGATGAACATTTCTTACTATATGGACAACCTATACAATTGGTTAGTGAATTTAAATATCCTGGCTTATGGTTAGACAGTTCATACTCATGGCAATGTCATTTAAATCAGGTAGAGACAAAGTGTAAAATAGTAATAAATCTAATGAAAGCAGTGGCAGGTAATAACTGGGGAGCAGATAAACAATCACTTTTAAATATTTACAGAGCTCTCATGAGATCGACGTTGGACTATGGATGCATAGTGTATGGAGCAGCAGCAAATTCAACACTTCAAAAATTAGACAGACTTCAATCCAGAGCACTACGTGTGTGCACAGGAGCAATAAAGACAACCCCAATTAATGCAATACTTATAGAAAGTGGTGAAACTCCGTTAGAAATGAGAAGAACTAAACTGGCATTAACTTACTGGATTAAACTTAAAGGAAGTAAAGAAAATCCTGCAGCGACGACAATTGAGGATTGTTGGGAATATAACAAATATCATAGAAACGGATTTGGGTGGAAAATAAACAAATTAGCGGAAATATATGGAATAGAAAATATAGAATTTGCACAGATTAATCCAAATAGTATTATCTCACCCTGGTTAATTCCAGAAAGTGAAGTTGATATGAAAATACTAGAAATGAAGAGAGAATGGAATGTAAATGAAATAGGGGTGAACACCAGCAAATACATTAGATAATCATATTATAATTACAGTACATGGAAATTTACACAGATGGCTCAAAAAATACAAAGGGGTGGGTGGGAATAGGAGTTTATATACCAGAATTTGAAGTTTGTATTTCCAAAAGGATATCAGATCAACTTTCAATATACACAGCAGAAATGGTGGCAGTTATATTTAGCTTGCAATGGATTGAGGAGGTTAGACCTGATAGGTGGTGATATGCACCGATTCAAAGGCTGTCATAGAAAGTATGCAGTCGAAAGGAAACGACAGGAAAGACCTTCTTTTGGAAATACAGCACACATTATTCCGGTTACACAGAGGTGGAATTGATGTACAGTTGTGTTGGGTACCAGCACACGAGGGGGTGGAAGGGAATGAGCGAGCAGATAAACTTGCTACAAAAGCATTGAAAGGAGAAATAACAGTTAATATAACGTTGGGGAAAGGAGAGGGTAAGTCAATTATTAAAGGAAGAGAAAAAGAAAAATGACAGAAAAGATGTAATGAAGACAAGAAAGGAAGAAAATTATTCAAAATTCAAAAATCAGTTACAATAAATAATTATAGAGAAAGATGTAGAAGAGAAGAGAAGAGGTGATAGTAATGAGAATGAGGGTAGGCCATACACTTCTAAATGATACAATGTTCTTGAAAGGGAAACGGAATGACAGTAGATGTGTGGAATGTGGGAATACAGAAAGTGTAGAACATGTACTGATGGAGTGCATTAAATATACAAATGAAAGCTTATGCTTATGCTTATATGCTTATATGCTTATAATAAAAAGTGAAGTTGATATGAAAATACTAGAAATGAAGAGAGAATGGAATGTAAATGAAATAGGGGTGAACACCAGCAAATACATTAGATAATCATATTATAATTACAGTACATGGAAATTTACACAGATGGCTCAAAAAATACAAAGGGGGGTTATATGCTTATGTTTATTATTATATGTTTCAGTGTTTTAATGTTTAAATAGTTACTGTTGCACCGAGGGACTGAGAGAAACGCAATTTCAATCCTGTGTATGTCCTGTACATATTGCAGTTCTGACAATAAAGTTGACTTTGACTTTGACTTGACTTTGAAAGGGACAGATTGAAAAGAAAAGTCAAAGAGGCAGGGAGAGTTTGGAGTATGGGAGGAATTTTAGGGACTGAAGGGCATAAAGATAAAATAAAAGATGTTAGAAAAGAGTTGTTCATTTATCTACATAACATTAATATTAAAAGTAGAATACTGTACTGTATAGGAATAAGAGGCCATGAGCTACACACTCTTGCTCAGTAGGTGGTGGTATACACCTGAACGTTGTTTGCAATCCGCCAATAAACTAAAAGAAGAAGAAGTGTCCGGAAGTACTTCTGCCATAAATCAGAAGAAGTACTTATTTTATGCTAACAGAAATGTGCTGTTCTAGACTACGATTTAATTTTCTGTAACTTTTCATTTAACTGATTTCAGTTCGTCTGTACCCGTTCCGAAACTATTATTTAAAGGAAACTTTGTCTAACAGAGATGAGGAGACATCAGGCTGAACAACGAGAGGAAGTGGCTGCTGAAGAAATGTCCGAGTTTCTGGAAACAACACATGCAGACTATAAAGAGGAACGATGTCGTTTAAAGGACAAACTGCAACACAACAAAACCCAAGATGCTGTTTTCAACCCAAAAGTTCTGCTTCACGGATTAGGTTTGTATCTAAACAGCGTTTTAGTGATGATTGTAGTTGGATTTGCGAGGTGTACCCCGCCACTCGCACAGGATTGCTGGACATGGGCACCAGCGACCCCCGTCATAGATATAATCATAGACATTATATATAGTAGACCAAGCATAGCCCGCTCCTGCGCAGGATTTAGGGCAGCCATCTTGGCGCTGTCACCCTTGTACTTTGCTGCATACAAACTAACAGAAAATGCCTCACCACTTCTTTGAAATAAGATCAATAATAGTGAGTGTAACATTTTTTCTGAATGCTCAGCTTAAGAAGGCAACAAGAATCCTTAGTTTCAACTGTTGCCTTTTATTTTTGCTTTGTTATAACAGTTATGTGCAGTTCAGTCAGTACAAAATAACTTCAATAAACTCACTAAATCACAGTATATGAATAAAATAACATGGACCTCATTCAGACAATGTTTTTGTGTACACACTCCCAGATATCACGTTTTTGTTTGAAAGGTTTCCAAAAGATAAATATATGTATATATATATTATTATATGTACATATATATTATTATATGTATATATATATATATATGTATGTATGTATGTATGTATGTATGTATGTATGTATGTATGTATGTATGTATGTATGTATGTATGTATGTATGTATGTATGTATGTATGTATGTATGTATGTATGTATGTATATATATAT
>JBBPBX010081263.1:0-15990 GCA_038048925.1 Garcialebias charrua | reverse complement strand
ATTTTGTTTTTATTTTACCTTACTTTTCAAGGGTGCTGAGTTAAAATTTAGGGGTGCTTGATGCCCAAATACAGTAGAGGCTAAAATCGCCACTGACTGGTGATGTGCATTTTTTAAAAATAATTCTGGGGCTTAAAATAAAGAAAAAGATATTGGATGAGCCACTTCTTATGTCATACAAATGCTCTTTACTTTACTCCTTTAATCATACAATAAGTGGATAATCATACAATATGTGGATTATAGAAGTATTGTTATATTTCAAAGTGATTTCAAACCATCAATATACTGTACAATATAAACATTAAAGCTTTGTAATTCTTCAGGATTATTCTATAGTGGCATGTCAACATTTGAAGAAAAAAAAAACATTTGGGCAGCGATATATGTGTTGTTTGAATTTTGGTCTGCTCATTTACTTTATTTATTTATTTAATTTTTCTATAGAACATCTGTGTTGATGTGTCAAGCACTTACTGTATTTTCCCACTTTGAGCACTGAGTGAATCCACCCAGTGGTGTAGTCTACGTGATACGTGGGTATACGGAGTATACCCACTAGAAAATCTTGAGAATTTCAGTATACCCACTAAAAAGTTCCTAATGACACATTACATATGTATCACATCCAAACCTTGTCTCATTTTTCACCACTTTTATTGTCTGTCCAAACAGGTCTCACTTGTAAATGAGTCTTTGAGGCTCAATGTGACTCATCTATTTAAATAAAGGTTGAATGAATGAATGAACATGTCATTAGGCATGCGTCATTGATATGGTAAATGGCAGTTAAACACTTCCGTAACAATCTATTGGTATACATTATCTTTTGGAATTTGGAAATGTTCAATATGTTTAAAAATCGAAATAAATTGATTACATTGTACCAACCAGTTTACTTTCGTTTCTAAGCACATTATACGGACCGACTGCGGTAAAGTTAGTTTTACGTTGGACATCGCGATCAGTGGCTTCAATGGTGTCCAACG
Organism: Garcialebias charrua; assembly: GCA_038048925.1. Taxonomy (NCBI): domain Eukaryota; kingdom Metazoa; phylum Chordata; class Actinopteri; order Cyprinodontiformes; family Rivulidae; genus Garcialebias; species Garcialebias charrua. The sequence goes on along the minus strand of JBBPBX010081263.1, from coordinate 15,001 downwards.
CCGAACGTAAAACTAACTGCAGTATACCCACTACAAAAATGTAGACTACACCACTGAATCCACCCCGATCAATACAGCTTAAAAGGCTTAGCAGTGCCTTGGAAAACCAATAAAACAGTCCATTCGAGTCCAAAAGTACACAGAGATGTAATGTGAAACTGACCTACACACAGGAATATGAAAAATCTGCTAACAGCACTCGAGTGCAAACTCATCTATAATAGAAGGGTGCCTCCACAATTCAGCTTTTTTAATTGTTTTGCTCTTTTTGCCTTTATTATTGTACTTTTACTTGTGCGTTTTAAATGTACGACATTTATTCTTGCTATTTTACATTTATGTAAAAAAAAAAGCAGAATTAATGTAGTAATGTAATATGTAATATAGTATAGTTGTCATGTACATGACACACCACTAGAGGACGCCGTATACACGTCTATGTCGGGCACGCGGGGACTTCCCTGCAGCCAATCACAGTTCTTCTTTAACTAGCTTATTTAAAGTTACCTTTTTTTTCCCCCCCTTTCTTCTGTTTGACTTCGTCCGGGGGAACTAACAGCCTCGATTTCTTCTCCTTTCTCCTCCTCCTCGGATTTAAAGATGCGGCCGAACAGGTCCGCTGTCGCTTCATCCAGCCCACATAAAGTGAGACACGCCAGCGGACAGAGGAGCCTCCAGTGAGAGAAAGAAGATGCACGAGTGGCGCCTTCTCATCGCCGTGTTTCTCGGCCTGCTGTGGTATTTGTCGGACTGCGGTCGGACGGTGACGCAGTGCTTCGTGTGTTTCCTCCTGTGCCTTTCAATCCCGCTGTTGTTTGGACAGAGCGGGCGAGAGAGCAGCACCCAGACTGATGAGGAGACGAAGGAACATCCGCTTCAGGTGCTCTGCTTTAACACGCTTTAACTCTTGGTTGAATTAACAAAAAAAGTGAGCGGAAGTTACATTTAAAACGCAGCAGGCCTAAAAGGGCTGATTAAGAATAAATCCTTTCGAAGTTTGATCAAAGTGCAAAATAGGTGGGACTTGTCCTGAACTCTTAAAAGAGGAAAAAAATGCGGATAGTCATGTAGCACTTGTAGCTTGAACAACAGGTTGCACTCTGTTCGGACACACCTTTTCTCTGGTTTGAATCCCTTTTTGGTTTTGTTTTCCAGGAGCCCACTGAGGAGGAGTCCTTTGACTTGACTCATGCAGGGACTCTGGAGGGGAGCAAGCCGCTGAAGTATCAGTACCCACATGTGAAGAGGTCCCTGCAGCAAGGTGAAGGCTGGATGTGAATTCAACCTTTTATTTATACAGGTTAATCCCTCTGGTACTCCTACAAGAAAGAGTGATGACAACAGTAGACAATTATAAAATCCATCCATCCATTCTCTTCCGGTTATCCGGGGTCGGGTCGCGGGGGTAGCAGCCTAAGTAGGAGGCCCAGACTTCCCTCTCCCCAGCCACTTGGAGCAGCTCCTCTGGGGGAATCCCAAGGCGTTCCCAGGCCAGCCGAGAAACATAGTCCCTCCAGCGTGTCCTGGGTCTTCCTCTGGGTCTCCTCCCGGTGGGACGTGCCCGGAACACCTCACCAGGGAGGCGTCCAGGAGGCATCCTAACCAGATGCCCGAGCCACCTCAACTGGCTCCTCTCGATGTGGAGAAGCAGCGGCTCTACTCCGAGTCCCTCCCGGATGACTGAGCTTCTCACCCTATCTCTAAGGGAGAGTCCAGACACCCTGCGGAGAAAACTCATTTCAGCCGCTTGTATCCGAGATCTCATTCTTTCGGTCACAACCCAAAGCTCATGACCATAGATGAGGGTCATAAAAGAAAGCATACAAATTGCGAACAAGTGAACGAAAATTGTATTAAAACTCAACAAAAACATGTAGGTTGTAAGGCAATGTAGAATACTTAACAGGAACATGTCTGCGTTCGTAACTTGCCAGATGTTTGAAGCCACTTGGAGAGGTCAAGGTCGAGAGCTTTAGATCTTTTTGTAAGATATTCCAGGAAACAGGAGTGGAGTAGGAGAAGGCCCTTTTGCGTAGTTCGGTCCGCACTGAGGTAACACTGGAGGTAATAATGTCCTGAGAGAGCACGCTGTAGCTACACTCACTCAGTGACATGTAGGAGGAGATGTATGAAGGCAGCAGACCAAGAAGTGATTTAAAGATGAAAATGTACTAATGGGAGAGTGTTTGAAGTTAACGATCTGACCAGTTAACCAGTGAATACAGGGTTCAGTGGTGAGTATGATAGTTACAGCCAGTTATGAATCTTAGTGCACCGTGATAGACAGCATCCAACATCTGCAGAGTGCTTGTAGGAGCGTTCGTGTAAATAATGTCACCGTAGTCAATGGAGGGAAGGAAAGTCGCAGTTCCAAGGCATGTCTTAGCATTCAGAGCTAGACAGGATCTATTTCTGAAAAATAAACCCAGTTTAACTTTCAGTTTCTTTGCCATGTTTCCACGTGGATTTTAAAAGAGAGATGCAAATCAACCAAGATAACCAAATATTTGTAGAAATTGACAAACTCAATAGGGACATCAGTCAAGGATAAATTTGAAGGAAGAACTGCTGGGACCAACTTCCTGTTTGAAAACAACATCCCTTTGGTTTTGTCGGCGTTTAGGACAAGTTTGAGACGAACAAATCTGACTGGATGATGTCAAAAGCGGATTGCAAAAGCTGGAAGGCCTTAGCAACTGTTTTAGCTCGACAATAAACAACTGTATTATCAGCATAGAAACGTAAGGCTGCATCGGGGTGATCTGACCTACATTACCTATGTAGATTATAAAGAGGGTGGGTCCTAAGACTGAGCCTTGTGGTACACCATTGTTGACCGTTAAATAACTGGAGGAAGTACCATTATGTTGAACACATTGCCTCCGGTTTGAGAGATGGTTGGTGAACCAACCAATGGGGTGATCTGAGAAACCAATTTCTGAGAGACACAAGCTGTCATGGCCCACAGTGTGAAAAGCTTTAGACAGGTCTAAGTAAAGTGCAGCACAATAATCCTTAGCATCTAGTGGTTCAACAACGTCATTAAGAACCTTCAGTGAAGCAGTCGTGCTGTGTTGTTTCCTGAAACCAGATTGATGGGGAGGTAAGATAAATGAGTCCAAATACCGCATTTGCCGGCCAATAAGTCGCACCGCCCTATAAGTCGCATCAGTCCAATTATGTCCAATAACGTGGAAAAATCCATAAATATGTCGCTTTGCCCTATAAGTCGCATCTAATATGCGTCACCGCTGACGTATCGCGTATGTTACGCGTCAGCGGTGACAACCCGGAAATGGCCACAGGAGCGTGCACGGTATGACTTAATAACAAGATTGACACTTAAAAACAATTATTTGTTTGCTGAAAATTATAGCAAAGATGTGTCTGAGCTGAGCTTTTCTTTAATAAATGCACAAACTGGTTAAATCAGCTGAATTTAAAAAATAGTTTCGCTACGTCGGTGCTGCGAAGCGTGCACACGCAGTGAGTGGATACGCTTCATTTCTTTAAAATTTAACAAGATCTACACCTTATAAAAATATATATGTTTGCTGACATTATAGCATAAGTGTTTCTGAGCTTTACTTTTCCTTTAAAAATTAACGTACCGGTAATGTTCCAATCAGCTGGATTTAAATTGTTTCGCTTTAACGGTCTTCCAAAAGTGCATGTGCACTGCAAAAAAAAATAATATATAAATCGAATTTTAGCTCAAACATCTACAGCTAACCAGTTGTAAATGTCCATCCAGTGATTACTTTCTGTAAGTTTCATCAAAAGCTGTCCGGTGGTTCTTGAGCTATTTTGCATTGCTAACAGTAAAACACTGAGCTAACAGTAGTTCATACCTCCAGAGAGCAGAAGGCCGTGCTGCGACAGAGTGAGTCCGACCAGAGGAGGCTGCCGTTAGACACATGAGCTGGGAACGGTCGGCGGACCCTAGCCGCCGAAAGTGGTACTGTGCCCCTAGCGGCCGAAAGTGGTACTGCTCCATTTTTTTCGTCAGAATGAATGGAAATGGTCATATCTCAGCCAAAAATTGGTCTAAAAATATGGGAAAAAATCCATAAATATGTCTCTTCGCCGCATAAGTCGCAGGGCATGCAAATTATGCAAAAAGGTGCGACTTATGCCCCTTTTCCACCGGTCGGCGCGGGTCGGTTATTGTGTAATATGTACGTCGCAGACACCCACTTTACGCCATTTCCACCGGATATTCAGAGCTGCGCCGCACCAGAATTCTGGTCTCATTTCAGAGGAGTGACGACCCGCGCTCATGCGCGCCGGGAGGACGAGTCTGTGTGGACTGGAGCCGCTTTCACGGAAGCGAGGGAGCGAACACGGAAGTACTTTATATGATTAACACGGTAAAAACAATTATTTGTTTTTAAAATTATAGCAAAGATGGGTCTTCAGCTGAACGTGTCCTTAATAAATTCACGTAATGCTCAAAACTGCAGGATTTTAAAAAATAGGATCGCCACGTGCACGCGCGTGCGTGTCGGGTGGCTTTATTTCCTTTAAAATGTAGCCAAATAAACGGATATGAAAATATATTTTATAGTTGATTTTATAGCACGAGGGTTCTTGAGCTTAACCGTTCCTTAATAATGTCACGTAGTGGTCAAATCTGTAGGATCGTCACGTGCGCGCGTGTCGGGCGGCTTTTTTCCCTTAAAATGTAGCTAAATAAACAGATATAAAAATATATTTCATAGCTGACTTTAAAGCACGAGGGTTCTTGAGCTTAACCGTTCCTTAATAATTTCACGTAGTGGTCAAATCTGCTGCATTTAAATTGTTTTGTTTTGACTTCTTCCAAACCTGTCGCGTGCGCTACGAAAATAAATTATAAAAAATCAAATTTTATTTAAAATAACTCCAACAGGTTACAGTTTGTACATGAACATCTTGTGATTACATTCTGTTAGTTAAAAAAAAATCTGCACAGAAGGGGTACAAAAAAGCTGTGGAAACAGAACTAGATGTGAGCCGACCCGAACTGAGCCGATCTGAGCTGATCTGATCCGACCCAAGCCGAGCGGTGGAAAAGGGGCATTATAGGCAGGAAAATATGGTACTATTAAAAGGAGGATTAAATGAATCTTAGAAGTTCTGCTCCTGATTTTAGCGCCATTTCAACTTGACACAGATGAAAAGCATATCTTGCATACACACCGCTGCACACCCGGCTCATGTTACACAGCCAGGAGGAGCTGTGAGGAAAGGGAAGATGGAAAAACCCACATCATATACTGTACTGTACTGTGGTGCTCTTTGGGGCTGTGATATATCATGCAGGATATGAGCTGGACTGGAGGGTTTCATACAGCATTATCAGATGCTTGCTTTGCATCCGGTTTGTACAGCAATAATCAAATTGGCTTGTGCAGATTTCTGGTTCTTTGGTTAGTGCCTCTGAATTAAAAAAATGCTTTGCACTTCATTTATGTTGGTGAAAGTTCAAACATGCTTTAATTTCAGCAGTTAAACAAATAATCACCTAATAATGTTCATTCTTGGTTATAAATAAAAACGAATGTTTCGCACAGCAGTGATTGATCAACCCTCACGAATTATTTAAATTTTGAACTTTCAAACACTAACTTGCACATGTTTTGTGGTTTATCATGTTTTTATTTTGTCTTTCTAGGAAACTAAGTACACACTTTTTAATATAACTCAAATCAACTAGTTCAGCATTATATTTGCGTCTTGATTTTAAAGGTTCAGTATGTAATTTCTGGAACACGCTGGAACTTAGGAAAATTTTGAACAGAGACACGTTTCTGGTGTCTGGAGGAACCAGAAACTTACCCCTTGCTCTGCTGAAATTCAAATTCAAGCTCTGTTTTTATTGGCTGGTTACAAACTGTTTTTATTGGCTGGTTAACGGCGGGTCACTGTGGCTTTTTAGAAATGCTTTTAGAGAAGCAAGGGGACAATAGTTTTTTTCAGAGATTACTTGTCTAAAATCAGTATGTCAGGAGGTAGTGACGGAGTGAAGAAATATGTTAAAAATATATTGTTAGAAGAGGACATGGAGATGGGAGTGAGGACAGGGAATGCTGAGGACCGAGTGAGATGGAGGAGGATGACCCTGTGGAGGCCCCTGAAGAGGGAAAAGCTGGAAGAAGAAGATGATGAAGACATTTAATCCACATCTGTTGAGCAGACTGGACATAAATATGTCCTGGTCTACATTTAATTTCTCTCACAATTACTGGGTCTGCCTCAAGATCTCCTACCAGTGGGGCATGCCTGGAAATCCTCCCAATGGGAGGAATCCTAATCAGATGCCTGAACCACATCAGTTGATTTCCTTTCAATGCAGAGTAGCAGCAGCTGTTCTGTTGCGGAACTAATCACAGCCACTGAATCGGCGATTAGGAACAACAACTTGACAGAAACAGAGGCAGAACAACTCCAAATGAAAATATCAGCTACCCTCTCCAGTGCCAAACTGCCTCCTTCAAATCTTACACCGCAGGAAAGGAAAGCTATAACATCACTCAGCCAAGACCAAAACATCACCATTTTATCAGCTGACAAAGGAAGATGCACAGTAGTCCTCAACACATCTGATTACCAGGAAAAAATAACCACACTACTGAGCGACAGGAACACCTATGAGCCCCTGAAGAGGGACCCAACTAACCTTTAAAAAGAAAGTCACAGATTATCTGCAAAAACTTTTAAAAAGAAAGTCACAGATTATCTGCAAAAACTTGAAAAGGAGAAAACAATCAATCGATCATTGTATTATAGATTGTACCTGGGGGAGGCCACTCCCTGTCTTTATGGACTTCCAAAAATACACAAAAAAAAATACACCTCTCAGACCTATCGTCAACAGCATGAACTCTGTGACATACAATGTTGCTAAACATCTGGCTGGTATTTTAGCTCCTCTTGTTGGAAACACACCTCATCACATAAAGAACTCCATTGACTTTGCCAACAAAGTTCAACATTTTATGCTGACCCCAGGAGAAACTCTTGTATCGTATGATGTGACTTCTCTTTTCACGTACATACCCATTTCTGAAGCAGTAGAAACCATTTTGAACGACTTCTACAAGACAAGGATTTGGACAAAAGGACCAACTTCACCCCAGACCACATCTGTAATCTGCTGGATCTCTGCCTCTCCACCACTTATTTCAAGTTCAATGACAGATTTTATAGACAGAAGCACAGCTGTGCCATGGGATCTCCAGTGTCACCCATTGTTGCCAACCTTTACATGGAGGAAGTGGAACAGAGAGCCCTAAACTCCTATGAGGGAACAGCGCCAAGCCATTGGTTCCGATATGTGGATGATACCTGGGTCAAAATCCAAGCCAGGGAGGTGGAAGCGTTCACCAGACACATTAACTCGGTCGATAACAACATCAAGTTCACCAGAGAGGATGCAAATGATAACAAGCTGCCTTTTTTGGACTGTTTGGTTCACATTGAGGGAGAGGACAGTCTCAACATTGAAGTTTACAGAAAACCAACCCACACAGACCAGTATCTTCTGTTTGACTCTCACCATCCACTGGAACACAAACCTTCTGTCATCAGAACTTTACAACATCGGGCCGAACACATCCCCACGAAGACAGAAGGGAAGGAAAAGGAACAGAAACACATTGAAGAATCTCTCCAAACATGTGGATATCCAAACTGGGCCTTTGTCAAGTCAGCGAGGAAATCTACAAAACACAATAATGAACAGAAATAAGAGAACAGACGAAAAAACATTGTCATCCCTTATGTTGCTGGAGTACGGTATCTGAGAATTTCAGAAGGATTTTCAACAAACACAACATCCCAGTACATTTCAAACCCAGCAGGACTCTAAGACAGAGGCTGGTGTGAAGGACAGAACACCTACACACAAACAGAGTGGCGTAGTGTATGCGGTCCAATGCAGCGAGGACTGTCCAGACCTCTACATTGGGGAAGCTAAGCAGCCCATTCACAGAAGAATGTCCCAACACAGGAGAGTCACCTCCTCTGGACAAAACTCAGCTGTTCACCTCCACCTCACGGACAAGGGACACTCATTTGAGGACCAGAATGTGCACATTTGGGACTGAGAGCACATGTGGTTTGAGAGGGGTGTGAAGGAAGCAGTTTATGTAAAACGAGAGAAACAATCTTTAAACAGAGGAGGAGGCCTTATGCCTCCTACCCACCGCCCCCGGCGTCGGGCGGCCGAAGCGGCCGGATAACACCGGTTTACATTCAAAGTCTATGGAGGAGACGCGTGGAGTCACGGGGAACAAGGAAGCGGCGAGATTCAACTGATCGAAGCGGCGCGACGGCAGCCTGCACACGCACGCGCGCGTCGCCGTCGAGCCGCAGACGTCCCAAATGTTGATCTCTGGCGGCTCGACGCATCCGGCAAACAGTCGGGAGAGCCTCGCTATCTGATTACACAACCACAACGGGACTTTTTTCGGACTTTTTAAACTCACCGGATCCAGCCTCCAGGAATTGGAACCAAACTCCGGTAAGAAACGTGGCATTTTTACAGTTGCTGCTGACAGGCTGCTGTACTCTCCAGTGTAGATCACCCCAAACATAAAAAAAAGTTTTAATCTCATCGAAGACCGTCGGAGGTGCAGTTAAAACAACAACTGAACCCGGAAAACAAGCCAGAGACCCCTCCCTCTGCTACCCCCTAGTGTACGTCATCAGACGGTGTTCAGTGGCCAGTGGGACCGTGACCAGCGGCAAAAAGGGGGCGGCAGGCGCGTTTGCAGTTGTGCGGTGGGTAGGAGGCATCAGAGTCCAACTTTCTAAAACGTATAGTGCAACCCTGGGGCTGATTCCCAGGCGTCTCACACCTGATGGGAACAGAGGAGCCCCGTTTGTGAATTGGACTAACAAAGACTTTGAGAGGCTCCTGCTGTTGAGGTGTGATTTGTCAATTTACATACAGTAGATGTGTGTGCCTTCTGTCAGCCCTTTAAAAGCCTTGCTTCCACACGCTGTCCTTTGAATTGAGAAAGCCTCTCGGATGAGAAGCGAAACGTCTTCTGTTACAAATAAAGTCCAGTTGTTTCTGTATAGAACGTCTTTTTTGATTTTATCATGTCCTGGATGACTGAAGGTTCCAGCAAAGCTGAGCGTCCTGCCTGTACGCCACTCTACGCACGCATTCTGTGCGCACGCGTTTGCTGGCACAGCTCTGCTTTCTTTCTCACGTTAAATGCTCGCGTTTTCGCTCCAAATCCTTGTTGTAATTTGAGCCGCTGCGTGCGGACAAACTGAAGGTCGCTGATTGGTCACTTGCTGACACGCCTACTGAAATGATTGACAGCTCGAGCGGGACAACCAGCTGGCTTCAGCTGCGGTCGCTCGGCTGCAGCCGCTGCGGTCTTTCTAACTTTATATGTTAATAAAAACTAATAAAAAGTAAAAATAAAAACAGGGAGCGCTTTTCCTGCAGCCCACAGCCCACCAGGAAATATTTAAAACCTCCCGCAGCCAGGTAGGACATGAATTCATTAATTTCAGTCATGGAGTGAACGGAGGATGAAGCGATTACTTGACTTTTGGCAAAAAAAACAAAAAGTCCTGATCAGCGATGAAGAAGGGGAATTTAATTCATTTGTGTAACATACAAAACAGTCCGGCGCCGGGGAAGTTTATGGTGAGACAACGCGCATCGCGTACGCGGTCGTAAAAAAAGAGCTTTGCGCGTTCGTGCCCTGCGGGGCTACACTTTTGCCTCAGCGTACGTACGTCGTACAGAGGCGTACAGGCAGTACGCGCAGCTCTACCGGGGGCTTGAGAATCTTCACCAGCAAGCAGCTGTTCTGAATTGATGTTGGTGGTCCTCAACCTATTGAGGCTGAGCCCAGCCACCCTATGAGTTTCCATTTCAGCTGCTGATGTCTGGGATCTCTTAATATCATCTTACCATAGATGAGGGTTAGACTGTAGACCATTAAATCAAGAGTTTTGTCTTTGAGCTCATGTCATGACACACCGGAGAAACACCCTCATTCCTTTGGAAGAGACCCCAGTCTGTCGCCCCATCTCCCACTTCATCCCACCATCATCCATGAACAACACTCCCAGAAACTTGAACTCCTCTCCTTGAAGCTAAGACTCACCCCTGAAGGGGCCAAGATGGTGTAGAGGCAGGGCTGCCGACTTGGGACCCGAAGGACCCAGGTTCGAACCCCGGCCACGTTCACTACACACCTTGGGGTGTCTATGAGTGCACACCTATTTCTCCAGCTCCTCGGGCGCTTTCTATGGCTGCCCACTGCACCACCTGGTGGTGGTTGGGTTAAATGCAGAGACGAATTTCGTCTTGTATGGGAAACATACACAGATGACAAAATCCATCCATCCATCCATTTTCTTCCGCTTATCCGGGGTCGGGTCGCGGGGGTAGCAGCCTAAGTAGGGAGGCCCAGACTTCCCTCTCCCCAGCCACTTGGAGCAGCTCCTCTGGGGGAATCCCAAGGCGTTCCCAGGCCAGCCGAGAAACATAGTCCCTCCAGCGTGTCCTGGGTCTTCCTCTGGGTCTCCTCCCGGTGGGACATGCCCGGAACACCTCACCAGGGAGGCGTCCAGGAGGCATCCTAACCAGATGCCCGAGCCACCTCAACTGGCTCCTCTCGATGTGGAGAAGCAGCGGCTCTACTCCGAGTCCCTCCCGGATGACTGAGCTTCTCACCCTATCTCTAAGGGAGAGTCCAGCCACCCTGCGGAGAAAACTCATTTCAGCCGCTTGTATCCGAGATCTTGTTCTTTCGGTCATAACCCAAAGCTCATGACCATAGATGAGGGTGGGAACGTAGATCGATCGGTAAATTGAGAGCTTTGCCTTTTGACTCAGCTCTCTCTTCACCACGACAGACCGGTACAGCGCCCGCTTCACTGCGGACGCTGCACCTATCCGCCTATCGATCTCACGCTCCAGTTTTCCCTCATTCGTGAACAAGATCCCGAGATACTTAAACTCCTCCACTTGGGGCAGGACCTCCTCCCCGACCCAGAGAGGGCATGCTACCCTTTTCCGGCTCAAGACCATGGCCTCGGATTTGGAGGAACTGATCCTCATCCCGGCCGCATCACACTCGGCTGCAAACCGCTCCAGTGAAAGTTGTAAATCACGAACTGATGAAGCCAGTAGGACCACATCATCTGCAAAAAACAGAGAAGCGATTCTAAGGTCACCAAAACGGATCCTCTCAACACCTTGGCTGCGCCTAGAAATTCTGTCCATAAAAGTTATGAACAGAATCGGTGACAAAGGGCAACCTTGGCGGAGTCCAACTCTCACCGGAAACGAGCCTGACTTACTGCCGGCAATGCGGACCAAGCTCTGACACCGGTCGTACAGGGACCTAACAGCCCATATCAATGGGCCTGGTACCCCATACTCCCGGAGTACCCCCCACAGAACCCCCCGAGGGACGCGGTCGAATGCCTTTTCCAAGTCCACAAAGCACATGTAAACTGGTTGGGCAAACTCCCACGCACCCTCCAGGACCCTGTTGAGGGTGTAGAGCTGGTCCAGTGTTCCACGACCAGGACGAAAACCACACTGCTCCTCCTGAATCCGAGGTTCGACTATCCGACGGACCCTCCTCTCCAGAACCCCTGAATAGACCTTACCAGGGAGGCTTAAGAGTGTGATCCCCCTATAGTTGGAACACACCCTACGGTCCCCCTTTTTGAATAGGGGAACCACCACCCCAGTCTGCCAATCCAAGGGAACTGCCCCCGATGTCCACGCGATATTGCAGAGTCGCGTAAGCCAACACAACCCTACAACATCCAGAGCCCTAAGGAACTCCGGGCGAATCTCATCCACCCCCGGAGCCTTGCCACCGCGGAGCTTTTTAACCACCTCGGCGACCTCAGCACCAGAGATTGGAGAGCCCGACCCAAAGTCCCCAGGCTCCGCTTCCTCAGTGGAAGACGTGCCAGTAGGATTGAGGAGGTCTTCGAAGTATTCCGCCCACCGACTCACAACATCCCGAGTTGAGGTCAGCAGCACGCCACCCCACCATAAATGGTGTTGGTCGCGTACCTCTTTCCCCCCCTGAGACGCCGGATGGTGGACCAGAATCGCCTCGAAGCCGTACGGAAGTCATTCTCCATGGCCTCTCCGAACTCCTCCCACGCCCGAGTTTTTGCCTCAGCAACCACCCGAGCCGCATGCCGCTTGGACTGCCGGTACCTATCAGCTGCTTCCGGGGTCCCACAAGCCAAAAAGGCCCAATAGGACTCCTTCTTCAGCCTGACAGCATCCCTCACTGCCGGTGTCCACCACCGGGTTCGAGGGTTGCCACCACGACAAGCACCAACAACCTTGCGGCCACAGCTCCGATAAGCTGCCTCGACAATAGAGGCGCGGAACACGGCCCACTCGGACTCCATGTCCCCCGCCTCCCTCGGAACGTGTTCAAAGCTCTCCCGGAGGTGGGAGTTAAAGCTCCGTCTTACGGGAGACTCTGCCAGACGTTCCCAGCAGACCCTCACAATACGTTTGGGTCTGCCAGGTCTGACCGGCATCCTCCCCCACCATCGGAGCCAACTCACCACCAGGTAGTGGTCAGTTGACAGCTCCGCCCCTCTCTTCACCCGAGTGTCCAAGACATGCGGCCGCAGATCAGATGAGACGACAACAAAGTCGATCATCGAACTGCGACCTAGGGTGTCCTGGTGCCAAGAGCACATATGGACACCCTTATGCTTAAACATGGTGTTCGTTATGGACAATCCATGACGAGCACAGAAGTCCAATAACAGAACACCACTCTGGTTCAGATCAGGGGGGCCGTTCCTCCCAACCACACCCCTCCAGGTCTCACTGTCATTGCCCACGTGAGCGTTGAAGTCCCCCAGTAGAACAAGGGAGTCCCCAGGAGGCGCACTCTCCAATACCCCCTCCAAGGACTCCAAAAAGGGTGGGTAGTCTGAGCTGCCGTTTGGTGCATAGGCACAAACAACAGTCAGAGCCCGTCCCCCCACACGTAGGCGAAGGGAGGCTACCCTCTCGTTCACCGGGGTGAACCCCAACGTACAGGCACCAAGATGGGGGGCAACCAGTATGCCCACTCCTGCTCGGCGCCTCTCACCAGGGGCAACTCCAGAGTGGAAGAGTGTCCAACCCCTCTCAAGGAAACTGGTTCCAGAGCCAGAGCCATGCGTTGAGGTGAGTCCGACTATTTCTAGTCGGAAACTCTCAACCTCACACACTAGCTCAGGCTCCTTCCCCACCAGAGAGGTGACATTCCATGTCCCAATGGCCAGCTTCTGTAGCCGAGGATCAGACCGCCAGGGTCCCCGCCCTCGGCCACCACCCATCTCACATTGCACCCGACCCCTTTGGCCCCTCCCACAGGTGGTGAGCCCATGGGAAGGGGGACCCACGTCTCCTCTTCGGGCTGTGCCCGGCCGGGCTCCATGGGTAAAAGCCCGGCCACCAGGCGCTCGCCAGCGTGCCCCACCTCCGGGCCTGGCTCCAGAGTGGGGCCCCGGTGACCCGCGTCCGGGCGAGGGAAAACTTAGTCCATTAATAGCCTATATGCCACGGACATCCGTTCCAGCACCTCGACAGTCATTACACAGTCGGCGCACTTCCGGTTAGCGGGAAAGACACGAACATAAGTGACTAAATACAATTAATAAACCATCAGCATACAGTATTTTCTGGTGTATAGGTCGCACCTGTGTATAGGTCGCATTGTCCAATTATCACCAATGGATTGGAAAAATCCCTAGATAGGTCGCACTGGTGTATAGGTCGCACCTACGTTTAGCTCTGCTGCAAATGTCTGCCACAGGAGCACACAGCAAGGCTTTTAAGAAGATTGATGGTGAATCCAGACCAAATGCGTTTTCTACTGCAGGAGCGTCCAGTTTACATGCAAAGTCAATGGGGGACGCACCTCCAGGCGCCTCCTGGCGTCTGGCGTCACGTCGCGTGCGTGTTGAGCGTGCTGGAGAGCGTTTTCCGTGCACGTGAACCCGCGTCAGCCTCCAAAGCCCGCCTCCAACATGCTGAAGATTTTCGCCGTTCAAACTCGTGAACGCGTGTCCGACCAATCAGGAGAGTCGGGTGGAGGAGAAAGGGGGAGTCCGCTATGTGACGTGGAAACGAGGGGGCGGGGGTAATGCGCAGCAATGTGACGTATTGTTTGTGGGACGCAGGAAAGACCCGCGAGGTCGTGGACTATGGAAGAGAAACTCATTGTAGCTGTGTGTTCGCGACAATTCCTTCACGACCAGTCAAGTCTGCTCTACAGGGACAAAAATAAAAAGCTCCTTGCCTGGCGGAGTGCAGAGAGGAACTCGGTGTACCGGTAAGCTCCTCCCCCCCCGCCGCCGCAACGCAGCCACAATTTCACGTTCTGGTTTGGACACCACTGGGTCCAGTGCGTCCACTTGCGTGCGTGTTGAGCTTTTTTGCCGTTGAAATCGCGTTCGGTCTGGATGTACCATAACACTTAAAAACAATTATTTGTTTGATAAAAATTATAGCAAATATATGTCTGAGCTGAACTTTTCCTTAATAAATGAACGTAATTGTGAAATGAGCTGGATTTAAAAATTTGTTTCACCGAAAGTGATAACAAGCCATATATAGGTCGCACTGGTGTATAGGTCGCAGGCCTTGAAGAAAACCTTAAAAAGGTGCGACCTATACACCGGAAAATACGGTACACACCAATAACAACTCTATACACATAAAAAACCATATAAAATAATGGCGACGTTCCCCCTACGGATAGCCGCGATAAATGTTCGCCGAAACCCCCCCGCGGAACAGCTGTTCCCACCGGTGGGCGGACACAACGGTACTCACGTGTAGTGCCGGTAGCGCGCGGCCGCTTCCCGTTTCGGCTCGTTGTCATGGTTTGCTACTAGGAGCTAACGCTAGCAACAACGGAGGTGGATGGGAACCGGAAGTGGCGGGTAGGTGTTGCATTTTGCCGGAAGTACGTCACGCCCCCCCGTGGCATATAGGCTATTG
>JBBPBX010081262.1:0-15990 GCA_038048925.1 Garcialebias charrua | reverse complement strand
TATATATATGTATATGTATATATATATATATATATATATATATATATATATATATATATATATATATATATATATATATATATATATATATATATTTATGTATATGTAAGTACTGTATAAAATCACACTTACAGTATGTCAGAACACAACCTGTCTCTGCATAACATTTTCCACATGTGAATCTGTTACAAGCGCCATCAGCCAAGCCAATTAGATTGGAATGTTTGCCATTCTTTAGCAAACAATGGACACAAGTCCCCCAGCATATCCCCCCCAAATGCATTCTCCTACTACAAAAGCCTTCACATTTACATAGAAGGAAAAAGTCTCCAGGCATGCTTACTCAAGGATTACAAATTCCTAAAAAAAAAGAGCCATTTGGCTGGGCTCTGGTAAAGATTGTACTGATTTAAATATCCTGGGATTTCCAGTGTTAAATCACGTTTTGGTCTATTTCCTAATACATTTTATCCTACATGTCTTAGCGTGACTGCAGCTACAGCGTGCGCTCTCAGGACATGATTACCTGCAGTGTTCTGTCAGTGTGGACTGAACTTGGCAAAAGCACCTTCTCCTACTCCGCTCCTGCTTCCTGGAATATCTTACAAAAAGACTTAAAGCTCTCGGCCTTGACCTCTCTAAATGGATCTGTTGGAATCCTGGCAAAAACCAATGCAGATATGTTCCTGTTTCTGATTTTCTACATCTACCTTATAATGTTTTGATACTTTGATATTTTGTTTTAATTTGTGTAAAAAAAAAAAAAATAAAAAAAATCTGTATTTCTCTCTTATGTTTGTCTATTGTTGATTGTTTAAGGAAATTTCTACTGTTACTGTTGTCATCATTCTTTAGTTTGTAGCTGGTTGCTCTTGTAAATGAGTCCTCGAGGCTCAATGAGATTAACCTGACAAAATAAAGGTTGAATGAATGCTTTACTTAAAGCTTTAGTATTTGCTATCAGTTTAGACTTGATCATTTTTTTGAATTTCGTCATAGAGTTTACATCTTTACCATCCTTATCCAAAATATTCCACAATTCCACTCCCTTATTCGAAATAAAACCTATATCTAGGTTTAACAAACATTTCAGTTCCTTTTAAACTGTAACAGCTTTCTCTCATTACAAAAAACATTTGAACATTTGTGGGTAGCATATTCTTTCTGTTGTTGAAGTCCCAGTTGTTGAACAACTGGGAGATAAAGTTAGGGAGGCCAGACTGAGATGGTTTGGACATGTCCAGAGGAGGGACAGTGGGTTTATTGGTAGAAGGATGTTAGAAATGCAGCTGCCAGGAAAAAGACACATGAGGAAGGCCAAAGAGGAGATATATGGATGCAGTTAGAGAGGACATGAAGGTAGCTGGAGTGAGGACAGAGGATGCAGAGGACAGAGTGAGGTGGAGGAGGATGACTCGCTGTGGCGACCCCTGAAAAGGGAAAAGCCGAAAGAAGAAGAAGAAGAAGAAGAAGAAGAAGTAGCATATTTTTATGAGCCCTATGCATTACTAACAAAATATTGTAGTCTACCAATTCATAAAACTTCAATAATTTGAGTTGTTTAAATAATACATTTGATAGATTACGATAAGGCTATTTGCAAGCATGTGTTTGTCTGTTAGCAAAATATGTCATGATTCTTCTTCTTCTTCTTTCGGATTTTCCCTTTTCAGGGGTCGCCACAGCGAGTCATCCTCCTCCACCTCACTCTGTCCTCTGCATCCTCTGTCCTCACTCCAGCTACCTTCATGTCATCTCTAACTGCATCCATATACAGTATCTCCTCTTTGGCCTTCCTCTGTGTCTTTTTCCTGGCAGCTGCATTTCTAACATCCTTCTACCAATATACCCACTGTCCCTCCTCTGGACATGTCCAAACCATCTCAGTCTGGCCTCCCTAACTTTATCTCCCAGTTGTTCAACATGTGCTGTACCTCTGATTATCTCATTCCTGATCTTATCCATCCTTGTCACTCCTAAGGAGAACCTCAGCATCTTCATTTCTGCTACTTCCAGTTCTTTCTCCTGTCTTTTTGTCAATGCCACTGTCTCCAGACCATACAACATAGCTGGTCTCACCACTGTCTTGTAAACTTTTCCTTTGACCTTTGCTGACACCTTTTTGTCACAAATCACTCCTGAAACTTTTCTCCATCCACTCCATCCTGCCTGGACTCTCTTTTTCACCTCTTTACCACATTCCCCATTTTCCTGGACAGTGGACCCCAAGTACTTGAAGTCCTGCACCTTTGTGACCTCTGCTCCTTGTAGCCTCACTGTTCCACTGGCCTCCCTCTCATTCACACACATGTACTCTGTCTTACTACGGCTGACTTTCATTCCTCTTCTTTCAAGTGCATACCTCCACCTCTCCAAGTTCTCTTCCACTTGTTCCCTGTTCTCACCACATATCACAATGTCATCTGCAAACATCATAGTCCATGGGGATTCCTGCCTGACCTCATCTGTTAGTCGGTCCATCACCAGAGCAAACAAGAAGGGGCTCAGAGCCGATCCTTGATGCAATCCCACCTCCACATTGAAGCTATCTGTCACTCCTACAGCACATCTCACCACTGTCCTGATGTCTTCATACATGTCCTGTACCAGTCTCAATCAATCAATCAATCAATCACCTTTATTTAACCAGGTAGAGCCCATTGAGATCGAGATCTCTTTTACAAGGGTGACCTGGTCAAGTGGTCAGCAGCACACGTCACATTGGCAATAGGCATTTGCACTTATCAAAAAGAAAATAAAGAAAACTACAATCACAGTAAACAGATGTTGACAGTTCAAAACCAACAGGATATGACAGATTTCTATATACATTATATACAAAACAAGCAGACAAAAAAAACAACAATGACATGTATATTGGATAAGTAGTGGTTAGAAACATCTGCAATGGTCAAGTTTCTTGATGACATTTTCTACTACGGTTGACATAAAGGATCCAGGAGAGATGAATGTTGATAGTTTCAGATCTTTCTGTAAGTTGTTCCAGGCTGAGGGGACGGCGAAGCTGAACGCTCTTTTTCCTAGTTCAGTTCTGACAGGAGGAACTGACAGGAGGACTAAATCGTTAGAGCGCAGGGAGTAATGACTGTGTGATGTTTGTATTAAGGAGGTGAGGTATGACGGGACCAGGTTTAGGAGGGTCTTGTAGATGAAGGATATCCAGTGAGTGTATCTGCGAGTGCTGAGAGATGACCAGCCAGATTTTACGTAAAGCTCACAGTGATGAGTGCGATAACTGGAGTCAGTAATGAACCGAAGGGCACCGTGGTAAATGGAGTCTAAGGACTGTAGGTATTTTGATGCAGCACTCATGTACAGCACGTCACCATAATCTAGTATTGGCATGAATGTTGCAGCTACTAATGTTCTCCTGGCTTTGCATGAGAAGCAGGATTTGTTTCTGAAGAAGAAACCTAGCTTCAGTTTGAGTTTAGTGGCCATTTTGGAGATGTGGGTTTTAAAAGACAGTTCAGTGTCAATGTTGAAACCTAGATATTTGTAGGTGGAGACCATTTCTATTTGTTTTCCCTCTTGGGTTCCAATTTGAGGTGGGTTCTCTGGTTGCAGCTTTCTGTTGGCAAGAACCATGAACTTGCTTTTGTCGGCATTTAGGACCAGTCTAAGTTTTTGCAGCCGTGACTGAATAATATTAAAAGCATCCTGAAGAGAGGTGAAAGCTTGGCTGAGGGAGGAAGAACAGCAATAGATGATGGTGTCATCTGCGTAATAATGGTGGGAAGCATTTGACAGATCACTGCAAAGATCGTTGATGTATAGAGAGAAAAGAATGGGACCCAAGACAGAACCCTGTGGCACCCCTTTCACAACATCTAAGAAAGTAGAGGAGGATCCGGCTACATGAACAGACTGCGTTCTGTCAGTTAGGTAGTTGGTGAACCAGGAGACTGCAAGTTTTGATAGACCAGAGTGTTCCAGGATGTTTGTCAATAGTCTGTGATCAACTGTATCAAATGCCTTGGACAGGTCTATAAATAGGGCAACACAGAATTGTTTGCAGTCCAGGGCATGTATGATGTCATTTAATACTTTGAGAACTGTAGTGACGGTGCTGTGTTGTTTTCTGAATCCTGACTGGAATTGTGATAGAATATGGTTTGATTGTAGGAAATCAGTTAGCTGATCACAGACAAGTCTTTCGAACAGTTTGGCAAGAATGCATAATTTTGAAATTGGTCTGTAGTTGTTGACATTTGTTGGTTCACCCCCTTTTAGCAGAGGGAGTATATAGTCTAACATACTTTTCTGCCACTCCAGATTTCCTCATGCAATACCACACCTCCTCTCTTGGCACCCTGTCATATGCTTTTTCTAAATCCACAAACACACAATGGAGTTCTTTCTGACCCTCTCTGTACTTCTCTATCAACATCCTCAAAGCAAAGATGGCATCTGTGGTGCTCTTTCTTGGCATGAAACCATACTGCTGCTCACAGATAGTCACCTCTTGTCTAAGCCTTGCTTCCACAACTCTCTCCCAGATCTTCATTGTGTGGCTCATCAACTTAATTCCCCTGTAGTTGCTACAACTCTGTACATCACCCTTGTTCTTAAAAATGGGAACCAGCACACTTCTTCTCCATTCTTTAGGCATTTTCTCACCCTCAAATATTCCATTAAATATTTGAGTCAAAAACCTCACTGCCACCTCTCCAAGACATTTCCAAACCTCCACTGGTATGTCATCAGGTCCTACTGCCTTCCCCTTCTTCATTCTTTTCAAAGCTTTCCGGACTTCACCCTCACTAATCTTTCCCACTTCCTGGTCCACAGTTTCTATGACCTCCACTCTTCTTTCTCTTTCATTCTCTTCATTCATTAGCTCCTCAAAGTAATCCTTCCATCTTCCCATCACACTCTCCTCACTTGTTAGAACATTCCCATTCCCATCTTTAATAAGCCTAACCTGCTGCACATCCTTTCCAGCCTGATCCCTCTGTCTTGCCAATCGGTACAAGTCCTTCTCGCCCTCTTTAGTGTCCAGTCTCCCATACAACTCATTGTACGCCCTCTGCTTTGCCTTAGCTACTTCCCTCTTTGCTCTATGTCCCATCTCCTTATATTCCTGTCTCCTCTCTTCAGTCCTCTCACTGTCATATTTCTTCTTGGCTAATCTCTTTCTTTGAATGGCGTCCTGCACTTCACTATTCCACCACCAGGTTTCCTTATCATCCATTCTCTGTCCAGATGACACACCAAGTACCTTCCTACCTGTCTCTCTAATTACTGTTGCTGTAGTAGCCCAGTCACTTGGAAGCTCTTTCTTACCACCCAGAGCCTTTAACAGCTCGTCTCTGAATTTCTCACAACATTCTTCCTTCTTTAGCTTCCACCATTTGGTCTTCTTCTCTGATTTTACTCTTTTTCTCTTCTTCGCAACAACAGTCATTCTACACACAACCATCCGATGCTGTCTGGCCACGCTCTCCCCTGCCACAACCTTACAGTCTCCAATCTCCCTCAGGTTTCCTCTTCTACACAGAATGTAGTCGACCTGTGTACTCCTTCCTCCACTCTTATAGGTCACTCTATGTTCCTCCCTCTTTTGGAAATAGGTATTGACTATAGCCATTTCCATTCTCTTGGCAAAATCCACCACCATCTGTCCTTCCTGGTTTCTTTCCTTGACACCAAACCTACCCATCACTTCCTCATCCCCTCTGTTTCCTTCACCAACATGTCCATTCAGGTCTGCTCCAATCACCACTCTTTCCTCCCTGGGAATACTCTCTATCACTTCATCCAAATCTTTCCAAAATTTATCTTTCTCCTCCCCATCACATCCAACCTGTGGAGCATAACCACTGACTATGTTTAGCATCAGACCTTCTACTTCTACCTTTAGACACATCACCCTATCTGACACTCTCTTCACCTCTACTACATTCTTTGCCAACTCCTCCTTCAGGACCACCCCTACTCCATTTCTCTTTCTATCCACACCATGGTAAAACAGTTTGAACCCTGCTCCAATACTGCGAGCCTTGCTGCCCTTCCACTTGGTCTCTTGGACACATAAAACATCTACCTTTCTTCTCTGCATCATGTCAGCCAGCTCTCTACCTTTGCCTGTCATTGTCCCCACATTTAGAGTTGCAACCCTCAGTCCTACATTCTTCACTTTCCTCCTCTCCCTCTGTCTCCTGACACGTTTCCCTCCTCGGGGTCTTCGACTAACAGTAGTACAATTTCCGCCGGCACCCTATTTGTCAACAGCACCGGTGGCAGACGTTGTTAACCCGGGCCTCGACCGATCCAATATGGTTTCACTTTGATGAACTCGCATTATGGTTTTGGCAAGTGTTTTACATCGGATGCCATTCCTGACACAACCTTCACCATTTACCCGGGCTTGGGACCGGCACAAGAGATACACTGGCTTGTGCTCCCTAGTGGCTGGTTTATATCATGATTAAAAAATTGAATTTAGTGAAACGCTCAGAAAAATATCAAAGGCTGTATGTAAATCTACAACTGATTAATGTTTGGAGTCCACTTGATTGAAGTTTACTGCCACGCTAAACAACCTTAGCTAACACAGAAATGATAACTCAGCCATTTTGACAGATACTTAGATTAAATGTGGTGTCATAGTAGCTGAGCATCGTCCCCAACACACACTCTGATCATGACATATTGTGCAACAGTTTTACCTGTCAACCTCATCGGTCTGTTAAAAAATCCCTCATGAATTACGTAAAGGACCTCCACGCTTCTTATTATGTAAAGGATTTTAGGAGGTCAATATTAATACTGACCTCTTTACCTTAATTAATTTACTTATTCAGATTGAATAGTAATTTCACGGATTCTTTTCTTTTTCAGTTTACCCAATATTTCTGTGATCTTTATGATGGATAAATAAATAAAGCCATTAAGTGACAGAGAACGTTGACTTTAGTTTGGTATGCCAGGAGACACTACCATTTATTTATAATAAATCAACTAAAATCAACATCATTACACTTGATTGACATGATTCGCACTTTCTTGCAATTTAACA
The DNA here is from genome assembly GCA_038048925.1 of Garcialebias charrua. Lineage (NCBI taxonomy): Eukaryota > Metazoa > Chordata > Actinopteri > Cyprinodontiformes > Rivulidae > Garcialebias > Garcialebias charrua. The sequence continues at coordinate 8,948 of JBBPBX010081262.1, read as the reverse complement.
CGTCAGCACAGTTAAATTACAACACAACAGACATAAATACTGGATGTTAACATACTTAGTCTGAGGGCTCTATGACTTAAAATGTAGTTTCCAGCTTAGAAATTAAGATAAGAGAGGTTTAAAGGAAATGGAAGAAAGGGAAGTTTAGAGAGTCATCTATTTTGAGTTTTAACCAGAAATGACACTCCTCCGTACGAGAACCAGCTCGACCTCACAGCACGATCCAAAAACATCAGCACTCTGTACCTTTGGACGTTCGTCTCGGTGGATAGAGTTGTAGAAGCAGTCTTGGACTCACAGGTCATCTGTCCGTGAAGTCCAGTTGTACCTCGGCGTGTTTATAGATTCGCGTGTCGTGACGCCTGCCTTCCTCGTCAAAGACCGTGGCATGTGCTGGTTAGTTTTCAAAATAAAGCGTTCCTCCAGAGAGTTCGTTAAGAACTTGGAGTTCTTGGATATGACTTATAACTTGGCATGTTATAAGTCTTTAACTGAATGACGTGTACTTAGCGTGTGACAGGCGTTCATTCAGCTCTTTGGGAAACCTCATGTCTTGAAGTTTTTTCCAGCAGACTCCGTCTGTTCCAGCAACAGCTTAGAACTTTAAGGAAGGACTCTGATACTTGTCTCTTTCCGATTGGTTCAGAAGAAACAGTCGAGGAGTTCACTTGCTGTTATCACGACCCAAGGTTACAGCCAGAAGCAGAGGAAATGTTTAGGAAAAGACAGACGCATAGACTCCAAGAGGAAAAATACTTGGATTAGCGTCTTAACACTTCTAGAACAAATCTGAAAATCACAATAACACATAAAATTCACTCTGACACCATTATATGGTCAAGTAACACAGTAATACTCCATATTAAAAGAATAACAGCATATAACATATATCATGAAAATGACAAAAGTTATTCTTTTGATTACATTAGAATAAAATCAAAGATAGAAATAGTCTCTTTTGGTGACTATGTTCTCAGATTACAACTAATGGAATAATTTGAAGTAAATGTCTTGCTTTACTGAAAGGTCAGTAAAGGTCATCTCTGGAACAGTTCAAAAACCTTAGTTTGACCCTGGGTAGATCCACTACATTTTAATAAAACATTTGGAAAGTAACCAATGGTTAAATATAAACAAACAAATACCATTTGGATTGAATTCAAGTCAAAATTGCTTTAACAGCTTAATGACATGGAGTCGACACACAAATGGCTAAAACTCAGTTAACAAAACAGTTTGTTCTAGACTTGGATGTAGGAGTAGCTTAGAGTCATCCACAACACGTACTCCAAGTGCAAACGGATCTTGCTAGATTTAAAAACAATCACCAGATAATCACAAACAGCATATATACATACTTTGTATATATACAAGGAAACCCTCGAGTTACGTCAGGGATCCAGACCTACGGGTGTGACTTAGGTCGATTCTGCCGTATCTCGCATACCAAAAACACGTGCCTGTCGTAGGTCCGCATTTCTGACGTAGGTCGCGGCTATACCGCTAACGGAGCGCTGCACACACATTTAACGGCATGAGACTGAACAAGCGGACATCCTGGGCCATAAACATGCACAGAACTTTATTTACAAACACTTAGATAACACATTATACCACACATTCATCCATAAACACACAAAACCAGTACAGCATGTACAGGTACAGTACTGTAATGTTTTTTTCAGCACAGACAAAGCATACAAAATACAAATCTCTTCCTGAACAGTTCTCAGCCATAATCTGCAAATGAGTTCAACCATGAAACATGAACACTTCTCTTTGAGCAGCAGCTGTTAACATCAAAATGCAGCAAATCATAAGGAACTCCCATGCATCCATCCATCCATCCATCCAGCAGCAAAAACATGTCAACCATGTGTTACATGCCCCAGGCATGTAATTTATTTAGTAAGAGAACAAAATTGTTTAAAGGTTTTGAGGTTTTGTTTGAATATTTTGAGCAGAGGCGTGAGCTCTTTAGAGGTTGTGCATGAGCTGTTTAGGGGCTGTATGAGACTTAATTGATTGCAGCTGGTGCTCATTAGCTGTAGGTAGAGGTAGTTGCTCTCTCTCTCCCTATATTAGGTCCAAGAGAGAGGGGTTCAAGCCAGCAGAGGAGTTCCAAGTGAGAGTGGCAGCAGGAGGAGATCCATGCTGCATGAGGAGCTGAGGTTCCAGCAGCCCCAGAACCAGATGCAGATGAATGAGCAGCTGATCCAAGCAGCTGCAGCAGTCTGGGATGAAGGAGCATCAGGCCTGATGAAGAAACAGCAGACCTGATGATGAAGCAGCAGCAGCAGAAGCTGAGCAGAGGTCTGCAACAGCAGCAGCAGCAAAAGCAGCAGCAGTGTGAAGAGGAGCCATGAAGCCATAGGAGGCTGTTTGATGATGTGGTTGAAACCACATGAGGAGGTCGTTTGACGAGCCGTTTGGAGCCATTTGAGGTGGCCGTTTGATGAGCTGTTTGGAGCCATTTGAGGTGGCCGTTTGATGAGCTGTTTGGAGCCATTTGAGGAGGCCGTTTGGAGCCTGATGAGAAGGCCGTTTGATGAGCTGTTTGATGAGCCGTTTGGAGCCATTTGAGGTGGCCATTTGATGTTGTGGTTTAACCCACTTGAGGAGGCCGTTTGAGCCGTATGAAGAGGAAGCCAAAACCTTCCGTTGTGAAGACCTGCTGCTGCATGAGTGAAGAGGAGGAAGCTGTTGTGAAGACCTGTTGCTGTGTGTGTTAAAAGGAAGCTGAATCCTTCCATTGTGGAGACCTGCTGTCATGAAACCTGCTGGGTGATGAAAACCAAGAGCCGTGAGTGTCCTGCTGGACTTTGAGTTTTTTTGTATTAAAGAAGCTGGTTTTTGAGAAGTGCCACTTTTTCTTTAATCACCTTTTTTTTAGGACACAGACTCCAGAGAGCCTAAAATAAACATTGTTTTTTTAACATCCTTTCTGTGTCTGGTGTCCTTGTGTGCTACGTGCCTTCGGGTCGTAACATATAATGGGGGCTCGTCCGGGATTGGACTAATTGACTAATGAGCTATATTTTTTTTTCTCCCCCTCATTTTTGGTAAATTATAATGGGAGCTCGTCTCATGTGCTATTTTTGGAGCTGTTTTTTTGCATTTTTGAGCTGACTTTGTGGTGCGAATTGTGTGTTCGTTGTCAGCTGGCTCTTTTTGAACGTTCAGGGGTTGCTCGGACGTTAAAGTAGTGTAGGTCTTTCTGGTGGTGAGCTGTTTAACACAGTTTTTTTTTTCTGAAACGATGGGGTTCGATGCTGAGATTCGTGTAAAGGAATTGGAGTTAAAAATACGTCGAATGGAATTGGGTGCCAGAAAAGCTGAATTCGATGCCAGAAAAGCTAAGTCTGAAGCAGTAGTGAGGAAAGCAGAGTTGGAGCAACAAACTGCTCTGAGAGAGATGGAGATTAAGTTTAAGCAACGAAAATTAGAATTGCAACGAAAAGTAGAATTGCAAAATAAGGTTTATCAGAAGGAATTAGAGCTAGGTGTTGAACATGTTCCATTTTATGAGGTGGGACTGTGTTCTAGCTTTTTTGTTGCAGACGTCCCTGAACTTGAGAAACCTAAACTCGAGAAACCTGAACTTGAGAAAAATGAAAAACTTGAGCAAACAAAAAAACTTGAGAATGACTTAATTGTGGATTTGGATTTGGTCACTCCAGAGGTGTCACCACTGGTGGACATGCAATGCAGAAATGATGATGATGATGACATTGATCTGAGTGACTGTTTTTTGTTTTCCACTGAATTAGAAGACGTCCCAGTGAGCATTGTAGCAGAGGAGCCAAGCCTGACTGTCCATCCTGCTCCTCTGTGTACTTTTTCATCATGTTCACAGGAAGTTGTGAGTGTGCTGCTGGACGTCGTGGAGCCTTTAGCTGAATCAGCAGCACGGAGTGATAGTTTGCCGTCTGTGGGTGATGACCTGATGGAACAGTTTGAATTTGTAGACAGTGATTGTGTTAACTCTCAATGCTTTGTCTGCAGGGTGCCTGATGACAGTATTGGTGCAGCTACAATGATGTTACTGTCAAGTGATGGAACTGATAACACAGAGGCGGACAATTTCCCTCTGGTTGTTGGAAAAAACCCTGATCTTCAGTCTGACATCACTAAACTGAATGTTGGTGAGTGTGCAGCTAAAAGGAGGCCTTGTGATGTACAACCTGACCGGCGACGCCTTTTTGGGTTTCAGGTATTCTGAAGGCAACTGTTAGTTGTGTGTGATGTGTGTTTTTTTTTTTTTGCTTGTTGTTAGTGTTGAGTATAGATGTTAAGATTTTTTTGGTTTCATTTACATGGGTGATGAGCATGGTGGTGTATGGCTGCATCTCCCATGTAAATTCTTATGTGGGGGGGTGTTACATGCCCCAGGCATGTAATTTATTTTAGTAAGAGAACAAAATTGTTTAAAGGTTTTGAGGTTTTGTTTAAATATTTTGAGCAGAGGCATGAGCTCTTTAGAGGTTGTGCATGAGCTGTTTAGGGGCTGTATGAGACTTAATTGATTGCAGCTGGTGCTCATTAGCTGTAGGTAGAGGTAGTTGCTCTCTCTCTCCCTATATTAGGTCCAAGAGAGAGGGGTTCAAGCCAGCAGAGGAGTTCCAAGTGAGAGTGGCAGCAGGAGGAGATCCATGCTGCATGAGGAGCTGAGGTTCCAGCAGCCCCAGAACCAGATGCAGATGAATGAGCAGCTGATCCAAGCAGCTGCAGCAGTCTGGGATGAAGGAGCATCAGGCCTGATGAAGAAACAGCAGACCTGATGATGAAGCAGCAGCAGCAGACGCTGAGCAGAGGTCTGCAACAGCAGCAGCAGCAAAAGCAGCAGCAGTGTGAAGAGGAGCCATGAAGCCATAGGAGGCTGTTTGATGATGTGGTTGAAACCACATGAGGAGGTCGTTTGACGAGCCGTTTGGAGCCATTTGAGGTGGCCGTTTGATGAGCTGTTTGGAGCCATTTGAGGTGGCCGTTTGATGAGCTGTTTGGAGCCATTTGAGGAGGCCGTTTGGAGCCTGATGAGAAGGCCGTTTGATGAGCTGTTTGATGAGCCGTTTGGAGCCATTTGAGGTGGCCATTTGATGTTGTGGTTTAACCCACTTGAGGAGGCCGTTTGAGCCGTATGAAGAGGAAGCCAAAACCTTCCGTTGTGAAGACCTGCTGCTGCATGAGTGAAGAGGAGGAAGCTGTTGTGAAGACCTGTTGCTGTGTGTGTTAAAAGGAAGCTGAATCCTTCCATTGTGGAGACCTGCTGTCATGAAACCTGCTGGGTGATGAAAACCAAGAGCCGTGAGTGTCCTGCTGGACTTTGAGCTTTTTTGTATTAAAGAAGCTGGTTTTTGAGAAGTGCCACTTTTTCCTTTAATCACCTTTTTTTAGGACACAGACTCCAGAGCAGGGGTCACCAACGTGGTGCCCGCGGGCAACCGGGTGCCCCCAAGGACCATTTGAGGTGCCCCCGGACCTGTTCTAAAAATAGCACAACTCACTACTAAGCTGCATTGAAAAATTCATTTTATTAAGTTGTTATTCTTTTTTTGTATTTATACATGTACTGTATATATTTTAAAATGTCTATCTTAAAAATATGTTCTTAAAAATATGTTTATTATAAAAAAAATTCAATTTAAGCTTTGTTATTTCCGAAGAGTTTATCAAACTGGTGCCCTTTCTATGACTCTGTACCCACGAAGTAGCTCTCAGTTTCGAAAAGGTTGGTGACCCCTGCTCCAGAGAGCCTAAAATAAACATTGTTTTTTTAACATCCTTTCTGTGTCTGGTGTCCTTGTGTGCTACGTGCCTTCGGGTCGTAACACCATGAAACATGAACACTTCTCTTTGAGCAGCAGCTGTTAACATCAAAATGTAGCAAATCATAAGGAACTCCCATGCATCCATCCATCCATCCATCCAGTAGCAAAAAACATGTCAAACATGAACACCTCTCTTAGTGCAGCAGGTGTTAACATCAAAATGCAGCAAATCATAAGGAACTCCCAAGCATTCATCCATCCATCCAGCAGCAGCAGCTTATTGACATGAATCAGCACCAAATCAGCCGAAAATCACATGCATCAGAAACATGTTGCAACCATCATGTTTTTGAAACCAGTGCAGTCCATGTGGTGTTGGTGTTGGTGTGCAGTCCATGTGGTGTTTGTGTTTGTGTGCAGTCCATGTGGTGTTTGTGTTTGTGTGCAGTCCATGTGCATGAAAAAGTCCATGAACTCTAAAAAAAGCTAGAAGCAGCAGAAAAAGAAAACAAAATGTCCTTACTTTGACTGAAGTGTAGGTAGACACTGATGTTTTTCTCAAGTTCAAACCTGGATCAGATGGAACTGGTTAGCCAGTGCTCAACCATGAATGATGGGAGCATTTTAGGCCAGGTGTGGGCTCAGTGGTGTGGTCCTGATGTGAGCAGTTCTGTCCATCAGAACAGTAATTGTTTTTACCGTGTTTATCATGTAAGTCCTGCAGTGATCGCGTCCCTCTCTTCCGTGAAAACAGCTCGTGTCTCCTCCTCCCTCCTTCCGGAGCGGGTCAGCTCGCCTCAGTACCCCAATGAAACCAGCCCGAAAATCTCGAGAAATCTCGCGCGGTTCAGCACGGAATATCCGGTGGAAAAGGATGAAAGGGGGTCTCTGCGACGCACATATGACGTAACATCCGACCCGAGCCGACCGGTGGAAAAGGGGCATAAGCCACTCTTGCTTATTACATGACACAACGGCATGCCATACTACTCGAGTGCCATTTAGTGGCTGAAAATGGTAGTGTTCAATATTTTCAGTCAGAATGAATGAAAACGGTCATATCTCAGCCAAAAATTGGTTTATAAATATGGGGGGAAAATCTATAAATATGTCACTTCTGTGTATAAGATGCATGGCATGCAAATTATGCAAAATACTGCAATTTATAGGGCGAAAAATACAATAATCTACTGTTCAGAAAAAATAAAAACAAATTCAGGAAGATTTCATGTAACAAAATGGCAGTTTTTAATGCATTTTTAAACGATTCTTAATGTATTGTAAAATCTTTAATGGAAAAAAACAAAAATGTTCATAACTCCCAATAAATCGGTGGCAGTAATGACTTTGGGGTGTTGCATAAAAACCAGAAACCTTTGATTGAATTTACCGGCAGAGTCTCCAGGATGATTAGTGAGGTTAATTATTTTAATATCATAACCATGCAGCCACATGCTCCTTTAAAGGAACTTCAGCACAGATGACCTCAGTGTGCAGGACACCAGAGTTTGTAAATCTAATAACATGCATGTCTGCTTAGCACGTGTTTTCAGGCTAATTACACTGAATCAACCCGGCTTTTGAGCTACACTGATGGTAGACCTCTGGAAATTAAAGCTGCACTATGTAACTTTGTAATGTAGTCTGTAACTTTTCAAACAACATATTTTTAACATATTTCTTCACTCTGTCACTATCTACTGACAAACTGATGTTAGACAAAGTAATCTCTGAAAAAAACTATAGTCCCCTTGCTTCTCTATCAGCATTTATAAAAACACTAAAAACACAGAGTGACCCGTTTCACAGCCAATAAAAACAGAGTTTGTAACCAGCCAATAAAAACGGAGCTTGAATTTGAATCAGCCAATAAAAACAGAGCTTGAATTTGAATTTCAGCAGAGCCTCCCCTCAGAGCCATACTGTATATGGCTCTGAGGGGAGGGAGCAGAATGCTTTTACATGCTGGAAATTTTTCGAAGTCCAAGCGGCCTGCAGAAACTACATAGTTCACCTTTAACATATGTTCTTTATAAGTGTCAAAGATAAAGATTAGCTAATCAGATTAGATCATGTAAGATATTTCTCAGATTTTTTTTAAATTTTATTTCTTTATAAGGGACTGCCCAGAGGAAAAGAATAGTTCAGAATAGATTTTTAACCATCTAAATTCAACTAAAAATCGTCTTACTCGGATAAATAAGGATAAAGTGTCCTTGGGTGTCCTGAAAGGCACTTTTAAATAAAATGATTATTATTACTGTATATTATTATTATAATTGTGTATTTTTGTTCCTTGTTTCTTTGCAGATCACAAGAAATACCACTCCAGCATACAGAACACCAGAAATGATTGATTTATACTCCAACTTTCCCATCAACGAGAAACAAGACATCTGGGTCAGCGTTTTGACATTTTCATTCTTTTTGTTTTAGTTTTGCCCCGTTTTAAGAAAAAAGAAGACAAACTTTTTGCCTTATCTTTGTTTCTATTGTGCCTGCTCTTTTATTCAGGCCATTGGATGCATCCTCTACTTGTTGTGTTTCAAGCAACATCCTTTTGAGGAGGGCGCTAAACTGCAAATCGTCAATGGGAAATACTCGATCCCTCAGAACGATGGCAAATACACTGTGTTTCATGACCTCATACGTACGTACTGCTTGTTTGTTTTACAAAATTTCAATGCTTATTTCTTAATTTCAATTTATTTTTTCATCATATCTTCTATTCTACATTGTCTGTTTCTTCTTAAAATAAAAATATAAACAGTTCAGTGTTTCCACTACATTACTTGCCTTGGCACGGCTCTCATCTCTTGCATGATTTTTGTCAACGGGGGGGCATCTGTGTTGCACACTGTTTATACTGAAAGTTTTTCAAGCAGGAGGGATGTTTGAGAGCGCTACCTCTAGCTTTTTAGCTAGCATGTCTGTATTGTGCGCCGCTGGCTTAGCGCTACGTGGGTTATTGATGGGGGGAGGTCTATTTGGTAGGCAGGGCGCTCAGTTTTGTTTACATGGTAGGCCAGGGCACCCTTCTTGTATACAGGTAGTCCCCGACTTACGAGCGCTCTGGCCTACGAGCGCCCGGACTTACGAGCTGGCGAAAGAGAAGTAAATTTGTAAAAAATACAGCATTTTTTTGTGTTTTTAGTTGAAAGTGTGTTAGCTAACCGTTTG
>JBBPBX010081261.1:0-11783 GCA_038048925.1 Garcialebias charrua | reverse complement strand
GTACTCGCTGTCCTCGCTGTCCTCCGTTTCATCTTCGTCCAACTGGCTGTTTGGTCTTACATCTGGACGTTGGACACTTTGTTCCTTCGTCGTCTGTGAACTGGGATCTGGGAGTTGAGGCTGCAGAGTGGGGGGACTGGCATCGGGGTCGCTGTCCAGGCTGTCGTCCGTTTCCTCATCTCTGCGAAGTGACTTTGAGTTCCTGGACAGAACGTTTGTCTTTCTTTTTGTCCGTTGACGACATTCACTGTGGGAGACACGGAGACAACAGGAGCGTCAAACACAAACATGAAACCAGCGCTTCTTCAAAGAACCTCCTGACCTACGTGCAAACGTTTTAAACAAAAACGTTACAGTTTCTTACCCCTCAGAACATGGGCGTCACCAGCATTTGTAGTTAGTGTGCCCCCCACCCCACAATAAAAATTTGAGTAGAGTAGATGCCATTTCCTGCATTCTGGTGTATTTTAACAGGTCGTTAAACATATATGTTTACCTTTGTAGTGGTGATACAAGCCTTCATCTCTCGGATACATTTTTCTCTGAATCTCAATGAAACTCAGAACACTGACTTTATTTTATTAGTTTGAATCAAAACACAATAAGTCATAAGAGACTCTCTTATTCATGCAACATCCAGACCTACCGGGAGTTGCTCCCGGTAGGTCTGGATGGTGCCTTGCAAGGCAGGCTACCACTACTGGTGTATGAATGTCTGAATGAATGGGTGGATGGCTGGTATTGTAAAGCGCTTTGGGGCTCTTCACAGGGGGCTGGAAAGCGCTATATAAATAAGCTCCATTTACCATTTATTCCTTTATTTTGTGTTAATGAATAACCTTGTGTTAAGTAAGCATTATTGAATTCAATGTTTAACTCAAACTGTTTAATTCAAGTTGGAAATCCAATGTTGTTTCAAAGTGTTGATCATGATGCATTTTTCTTCTCAAACCTTGCAGTGGAAATACAGTGACACTGTAGCCGTTTTCGCACTGCACGGCCCTCCCCGGCTCCACCCTGCTTCTAACCCGGGTTCGGCATGTTCGCATTCTCCTTTTCCGCCCGGGGTCCGCCCTCGTTTTGGAACCATCTCCACCGTGGTTCTTATCGGGCCGGCCCCACGGGCCCAGTTTGACGTCATGTACTGCTCACATTTGATTCGTTGTTTGCAGCAGGGGCGGGACTCATTCAAACAACAACCTCAGCGGGAGCTGATTTCATTAATATTTAACTACAGAAACCCCTAAAATAATTGTTAGCTGAATTAGCGTTTCTGATTAGGGCTGGCTCTGGGCCAACCAGGGACGAGCTGGACTGGGGAGGGCCGGTCAATGCGAAAACGGCTTGTTTATCTCATCTTAGTTTGAGCTCAGGACAATAATCCGTCACAAGATACTTTTTGTTTTTGTCCTAATTAATAATCAGAGAATAATCTTTGGTTTTGTTATTATAATCAGTAACTTTTCAAATGTGATGCTGTGATGACGTTTTGTTTTAATCATAAGTAACAGGTCAACAGCGTTGTTAATGAGTCAAGAGACAGTTTTAATCTGTTGTATCATAAATGCTGGCGTCTTAAACTAACATCTTTATCCTTTCTGACATGATCTAACCCTTGACCTCTCCTTCTGCATCCTCTGATGTCACTCTCATCCTCTCCTGGTGCCATTTGGCCAATCAGAAAGGACTACGTTTCTGGGTCAAGTCTCAGTTAAAGCTTCCACTTCCTTCTTCTTTTTTCAGTTGTTATGAGGAAGTTGACATTGAAATGACCTTCTCTTTAAGATGGGGAACTTGGACCAAGCGTCAAAGGTCCAGTTCAACAGCCGAGTTAATAGCAAGACTGCTGTAAACTCACCTGAGCTCTAAGCTCCACTAGAATGGAAATTCTTTCGAGGACTCTTTTCTCTTGAAAAATCAACCAGACTACCGTTACTTCAGTGGATCAAAGGCAGACGTGAGAAGCTGCAATCTAAACAGACTGACCTCCACAGACTTCAAGGAGCGACCCGTTCTTGGCAGACCGTCAAAGGTAACGAGTCTCTGATTGTTTATCCACCGGACCCACGTCCAGCTGGAGATCGCACGGAGAACGTGTCATGTTCCCGGTTATAAACATTCAAGATGGTTCACCCCCCCTTTCCACCTTCTCATGCTAAAACTTCTCCTTAAACTTTCTTTTGCCAGTAAAAAACTTTAAGCTAAAGAATCTGCAGATTAAAGTAATATGTCATCTTAAGTACTTTTTCTGTTGTCCCTAGATTTAAATCTGCTGAAGTAAATTTATAGGAAACTGATCGATCCAACCATGTACAAATGTGATGTAAATGAATGATTTGTTAATTAAATGATTCAGTTTCTCTGCTGGCCTGGGAACGCCTTGGGATTCCCCCGGAGGAGCTGCTCCAAGTGGCTGGGGTGAGGGAAGTCTGGGCCTCCCTACTTAGGCTGCTACCCCCGCGACCCGACCCCGGATAAGAGGAAGAAAATGGATGGATGGATGGATGATTCAGCTCTGCTGTTTCAACATAAATTAATGTTTCATGTCTTTTACATCCCATCACCGAGTCACAGAATTATAATAGAATCTGAAAAAGTGAGAACCCGTGAATTATTGATGATAAGTTGTGTCAGTCTAAAGTAAACCCTGCTCAAATTTACATCTAAGTATAGGTAAATCAGTAAAACTGATCCCCTGCTTATATTATTACACTTCATAAGGAAACACTTGATTCAATATTTTAGCGAGCACAATATGAAGCTTTGACCTTTGACACAAAGTTCAAACGTCAGGTTTGTTTGGAAGTCAAACAAGAGGACGCATACGGCACATTATACAGAAATCTATAGCAATGGCCAGGACGAGCAAAGACCTTGTATAACATTTGACCTTGATGTGTGACCTTGATCTTGGAGCTGTGGTGCACGTGTTCAAAGTCACGCACCTTGTTGTTGGAGACTTGGTTTGATCAGGAACATCTGAACGAGCCGTCGCTGCATGGTCCTGGACGTTCTCCTGTCCCTGAAAGAGTTTGGGACCCAAAGGACAAATGTGAGCGTGAACCGTGCACAGTTTTCTGCTGCGTCTAGAAGAAAACGAGGTGCCGGACCTTCAGGCGGATGTAGAGGACAGTCCCAGTGAAGGACCTGATGATGAATCTGATCTTCTGGGGAGTTGGGTTCTGCACTTCTAAAGGTTTCAGTTTGTTGCCGTGACAGATGAGAAATTCAAAAGCTTTGCCGGCCAGCGAAGGAAACACGGACTTGACCGAGTCCAGGAACTGGTTCTCCTGCAGGTGCATGGGAAACTGGACGTCGTGGATGGAGTACTTCTGAAACACTGAGAAACACAAACCTTCAGCCTCAGACTTTCATGAAACAAACACTCAGTAAAACAGAAGTCGTTACGTTTGGAGCGGTCACAACAACAAGAGCACAAAACACACCTGGCAACAACGGTGGTGTGGACTGTACCTATACAGCTCCTTTCTATATCTGATCAAGATAATCAAAGCTCTTTACTACACAATCATTTACCTCTACACACGTTCATACACAAATGGGACGCACATCGGAGGCAGTGAGGGGTTCAGTGTCTTGCCCAGGGACACTTCAGCATGTGACTGCTGCTGGAATCAAACCCCCAACTCTCCCAGTGGAGGACGACTGCTCTAACCTTTCAGCCACAGCTGCCCATTTGTACAAAAACACAACAAACGGCTGCAGACAGGAATCTCAGGTCCAACGAACACCAAGTGGACAGCAGAGGAGTTTCCTCCACGATGGGACTGATGGAGTGGACAGAAAGCACCTTGGCCAGGGGTCAAAAGTAGGCGGGGCTGATACCAGCCTCAAGTACTTGTACTCACACAAACACCCCAGTATTTCAAACTGTCACCACTTTTACACTTGCTGACGTCATTTCCTGACAAACAGGTAAGACAGCAGCTGTGTTCTTAACAAAAGAAACGTGTTTCTAAAGTCACTGAGTAATGTTGAAGTACTAACTCTTTAAGTACTCTGTATCAGCAAGTACCCAAACTCAAGTACTTGTACTCAACCTGAAAAAACTGGTATCGGGACAGAACTAGTTAAAAGGTCAGTTTGTAACTGATCATATAGCAGAAATAAAAAGTCTCAGTCTAAAAAAGGACGAATGTGTTTACTGACCCACGTTAGAGCCAGGATCTAAAACCAGTCCTGACCCACTGTAGAGCCAGGATCTAAAACCAGTCCTGACCCACGTTACTTCAGAACCGATCAAATTAAAGAAGTCGGTCAGCAGCTTTAAACTTACCAAGGGGCGTGATCTCTTCTATGGTGGGGTCGTCCAGGATGCAGATCTTCAGTTCCACCTTGTAGTCGCCCGGCAGTTCTGTGCTCTGAGGCCTGACGGGCTGAACTCTGGGTCAAAGATACAGCAGGAGTTAGAGGAGGATGCTAGAAGAAGCAAACAGGTGATTTGTAACGGGCTCACCTGGTCAGTGGAGAGGCTGGACTAGGGGAGGGGCGAAGGTCTTCTGTGAGAGGCCGCTTCTCCTGAAGTTGCACCCGAGGAGAAAAAGGGAACCATTTTTCAGAAATGTGGCATGGGTTCAAACAGAAAAGTGAAAAGTGTTTGAACCAGCAGGATGGGGTACCTTCAGCTGGACATAGATGACCGGACTCCCGGTGGACCCTCTGGTCCTACTGAGCGCCTCTGGGGTCACACTGTCTACCTTCAGAGGGCTTATCTGACCGCCTTGATCAGCTAAAATGGTAAAAGGTTGACCACCAGCCAGCCCAGGAAAGGTGGACTTCAGCACGTTCAGGAAGTCCGCCTCCGTCAGACCACGAGGACACTTGAGCTCACGAGGAGGGCACTTTTTCAAAACTGTGAAGAAACAAACATGGTACTCAACCAAAGCAAGGTATCCACAAAAACCAACATCCAACTGCAACTGGAGGACCTGCACACCAAGCTGGATCCAGTCTGACCGAGAGTCACATGTGTAGTGAGATACCTGGTACACCTTTTCTTTGAGCTCTTCAAGGGAAGAGTGGACACTGATTTATTCCATTAATTTGAATCAAGACACAAGTTAAATCACCTAGAGACTTTTTAATTTTGTTCTAATTCAAATAAATCAACAGAATAACCCTCTGTCATTTTATGATCATCTGTTATTCTTCAATATGCTGAATTCTTCAATAGTGGTGGTAATTAATTACTCTGTCTAAAGTTGAACGATATGTAAAGTTGAACTTTTCAGATTTGTTTAGAAATGTTAAGACGTTAATCAAGTTTAATCAGAAACTGGCGCCAACATTATAAACTAATCTCTCTGAACTAATATTTCACTCCTCCTTCTGACCTAAAACTGATCCCTCTGACCCGACAGTGAACTCCTCCTCATTTCTGGGCGAGGAGCCAATGAGCAGAGTGAATACTGCTGATGTCAAGCTTACTATATGAAGACTTCACTTCCTTGAATTTTCAGTTCTGCGAGGAATGATGTGATGACTTTCTCTCTTTTGCTGTAGGACGTCTGGTCAAACGTTAAAGACCTCATCCCTCAGCTAGAACCTATAGCGTGCTGCTATAAGTTCGAACCGAGCGTAAAGCTAGATTTATACTCGATGCATCACGCAGTGCGCCAGGGTGCGCGCACCAAAAGTGACGCAATATCACTGTCCCGCCCCTGCACGTAGGCCCTGTGCGTCGTTTTGGCGCGTGTCGTGCCCCTCCGATTTTTTTGAAACTCCGCAAGGCTAGTGCGCGCGCCGCTGACGATGGACGCTTTCGAAGCTGCTCTTGCTGAACGCATCCGGATGTATCGCCATTTCTATGATCCCTCTATGAGAGAACATAAAGATGTGCAAATGGCACAGAATTCTTGGAAGGAGATTGCGGAAGCGATGCAGAAAGACGAATCTGTGTGTAGAAAGGCTTATGTTGTTCTATTATGATTTGCTCCTCTAATAAAGACGTTCAGCATGCGAGCGGAAAGCCTTTTTTTTAGTTGTGTGACGTCAAACAGTTCTTCTCCTACGGTAGATTTCTTCTTCTACACCCTTTCTTGCAACATATGCACAGGTTTTAGAGGGTACTGCCACCTGCTGGTCCGTAAAAGAACAGCACTTTGCCATGCGCCACTGTGCATCAACTATAAACACAGCGGCGACACAGTAAACGCATAAAGCCGCACGGCTGAGTGCACGCGCTCCAGCCAGCGGACCAAAGCGCGAGTATAACTCGGCCTTTAAGCCCCAAACTTTAAATGAATGTTCTTCTTGAAGAATATTTTATTCTGAAAATCAACCGGAACTGACCACTACTTTGGTCAGATTGATGCGAACCTCAGCGAGCCACTGAAGAAGTAAACACGTTGAAGTCTAGCTCGGACGTAACTTGGACTAAACACCTTTTTACGTCTAAAGGCTACTTCCCTCTCTTACTGGAGCCGGGACGATCATCTTTGCAAGGTAAAGAGTTGTGATAGTTTACGAGCGGATCTGGGTCCAGCGGATGTCGGCCAGAGTGTGTGTTAATTTCTGGTTGAACAGATTTCCCTGATAAACTTTTTTCCTTCCTCCTCTTTTCTAAATGTTTATTTCTGATTTTGTCAGTAACAGCTACCGTAAGCAAAAAAAAAAACCTTCAGACAATAAGTAATATGTCATCTCATTACTTGAATTCTGTTGTCCACAAATTGAATCTGTTGACGTGTAGTTTATAAGAAAATTGATCAGAACCAATCTGTTTGTACACATGTTGATGTAAGTTAATTTATTTGTTCTTAAATGTAAAAAAGCTAAGTCTGGTCCTCTGGACATTCAAAAAAACAAAAAAACAAAACAAAGCAAAAAATTGTAGAAACGTTTCGTCTTTCGTCCGAAAGACTTCCTCAGTCTGAGGTGCTGGGTTCAGCTCAGTCTTATAAATAGCACCCTCTCACAGTGTTACACAACCAGTTGGCTGATGACTGGTTCAACTGTCCCCCTCCTACAATGCTGTGATTGCTGGTATCACTCAGCCCTCTGTGAATAGCAAACAACCATCAGGGTGCTAACGATCCATTGTTAGGCTGATGGTCCTCCTTGATCATGTGAGCAGCTGGTTTCAGGCTGTCATCAGCCAACTGGTTGTGTAACACTGTGAGAGGGTGCTATTTATAAGACTGAGCTGAACCCAGCACCTCAGACTGAGGAAGTCTTTCGGACGAAAGACGAAACGTTTCTACAATTTTTTGCTTTGTTTTGTTTTTTTGTTTTTTTGAATGTCCAGAGGACCAGACTTAGCTTTTTTAGATTTTTCTACCTGGATTATTGAGCATGCATCAGGGTATTGTTCTTAAATGATTCATCCCCTGGTGGATCAAATATAATAACGTTTTCCTGTCACTTGCATCTTGTCTGGTCATAATTTATTGGTTTAAATCCTGAAAAAGAGAGAACTCGTGAATATTTGACGATAATAACAACTACTAATTTGAACTCGAAATAGTCCTATAAGTAATTACGTAAGGTAGTAACAGGTTAAACTGCCTCACATCTTACACATGTTGAGAATGAACTTTCTTACACATGTTAAGTTTTAATAAATGTTTGTTTCAGTCCACAGAACCAACCATGTCCCAGAGACAGACCAGAGGGACTCCGATGACCCCATCTCTGGGGGGTCAACACTAGATGTTTGTCGTTTTTCTGAACGGGGAATGAAAGTAAATGTTCTGTTTCAAGATGTTCCACTGTGGAGGAGAACAGAGGGTTTGTTCTTGTCTGAGGCAGAGTGACAGGTCCTGGAGAGGAGGGAGACGTCTATCCATCACCAGGAGCAGTGGAGGAGCAGCGGAGGAGCAGTGGCGGAGCAGCGGAGGAGCAGTGGAGGAGCAGTGGCGGAGCAGCGGAGGAGCAGTGGAGGAGCAGCGGAGGAGCAGTGGAGGAGCAGCGGAGGAGCAGCAATGGTGATTAATCTTCAGACACCCAGTGCTTAATCTGAGCTGGATCCTGCCGGAACAAGATCCGGGAGCTCGCTCATTTTCACCGTATGCGTTCCAACAACTGTTCCGTCTGATCCACCTGCGCATAGCTCCGCCCATAAAAGCCCAAAGTCATGGCTCGTTTTTATTTGGATTATTTATTAAAGGGGACCACAGATGCAAAATTCACTTTTTAATGTTTTTGTACTCAACTTTGGGTATTTACTTCATAAAAAAACAGTCCTAAGGCCAAAAAAATGCACCCAGTGGTTTATTTACTATAAGTATATTTATTTATCTTAGATAGAAACGCGCCGATTGCACTTCCTGCGGTTTGTTACGTCACAAACCGCAGCCACAACCCACAGCCACAACCCATCCCAACCTTTGTCCCGCCCCCGTCACCTAGCAACCCCTGGTAATGCTCCACCCACGCGGTTCCTGAGTTCATCTCAGCCTGCACACTAGGTGGCGGTATGCACCTAACAGTTGTTTGCGATCCGCCATAAATCAAATGGAGAAGAAGAAGAATAGTTCATCTCAGCAGAATGGCTCCTAAAGTTAAATGTTGCGTTGTTGGCTGCATTACACAACATGTGTCGATACACACTCTTCCAGTCTCAGAGAGCAGAGATGCGTGGCTTAATTTTATTTTTAATGGCAATGTCCAGGCGACATTACCGGAGAGGAATTACACTTCTTATATGATGAAGGACCACTTTTGCACAACTGCCAGTTTGGTTGAGTGGTTAACGCGCTGGACCGCCACTCGGGAGACCTGGGTTCGCATCTTGTCCATTGCAACTTTTTTTTTTCCCCCTTTTTTTTTTATAAAGCCTTTTGTTTCGGAGAAACCCTCTCTGACCCTCCTGGCGAAGATAATGGAGCACTAAGCAGATTTAAAATTGATAGTTTTCAGATAAAATCAAATTAAAACTTCAGCGTTCTAAATGTAAGTGGTTGTGATTATTTCTTATACGATGAAAGACCATTTTTGTATAACTGCATGGTTGGCCCAGAGGTAATGAACCGGACTCGTCATCTAAAGGACACGGGTTCGCGTCCCGGTCTCGGATACCCTTTTTTTTTTTTTAAGCCTTTTGTTTTGCAGACCGCCGGCGAAGACACCATCTGCGTGCGGGAGTTGTTGGGAGCTACTGACTTTTGAGGTCCGGGGGTCCGGTCAAAAGTTGCCTCATGCGGATAAATTAACTGGAGACATTCTGTGAACTTTGTGTGTGGACTGAAGCACGCTCCAAAAAGCGCCGCATGCAACGAGCGGAGCACACCGCCCACTCGGAGGAGGAAAAGCTATCATTAGCCTCGGAGCTAATGCTAAAAAAAGGAGCTGCAAATGGCGGCGCGCGCAGAGGGCTTTTGGTAAGTTATCTTAAGCTACTAGCACTAACAGTAAGTCAAATGAGTAATAAAAAAGAGCTAATTTTAAAATAACAACATATTAGAGATACTGGCTGTTGCAGAGGGCGTAGTTAATGTAAATAGGTCTTTGTAGGGCGTGGCTTTCAGACCTCATTATTCATAAACCGGTCGTTTAGAACGGAAGTGAAATTTGGCAGAATTAGAAAGGGGATATTTTATGATCTAAGCATTATTTTGTGTATAAAATTGACTGAAAATGGTCTGGATAGCCCACAGATAAACCACAAAAAATTATATATCCTACATTTGGTCCCCTTTAAAAATACAACGAGACGAGACGTTGTCCATGTCTGTGGAGTGATTCCTGCTGCAGCAGAGACACTGACCACATGACCCGCGGGGATGAAGCGTCTTCATCCACCTTCAACTGCGTCTCAGAAATGACTGGTCACAACATGTTAACGGCACCAACCAGCACCAACTCTCTCTGGAGAACAGAAGATGTGGACGTTGACCCAGAGAGAGTTCTAATGGAGGAAAATACACTTTAACAAATTACAGTAAAAAATTGTTCATTTCAAAAACCTGTAGTGTAGAATTTTAAAACTAAAAAAAATCCTTAAAGCATAAAATAATAATAGATATTTTTATTTGAAGCCGAGACCGCTCTAAAGTTTTTTTTTGTGTAAAAATATTTATATGTAGCATTTTGAGCAGGTGCAGGAACATGATGAGTCATAAAGTCAAAGAGTTCAAAGATTCTTGTTCAAATGGACAGAGAGCGCTTCCAGTTCTTCCATCTGAGCTGGGGACAATAATAGTCATTAGATTAATAATAATTCTAATCATCAAAAATAATAAATTTCTTGTTGAGTAGCCTCACAGGGAGGACGGTAAGAGTTTAAAGATCCAAGTAAAACCTCTCAAATCTCGTCTGTTCTCACTGGCACCACAAGGCATCTTTTATTTTTCTTACGATAACATCAACTAGGGCTGTGTAATAATATCGATTTTGCGATATATATCGATTTTTCTTTCCTAGAAAAAAATCGATAATCATCCGCAAGTATCGTAACATCCAACCGTCACCCTGCTCACTCACTTCTTGCTTCGCCGGGAGAGTGATTAGGTCATCCAGCCACTAGTGTCGCTGTAGAGCATTTATGCCATGTTACCCGCCTAGTAGATACTTGATTTACACACTGTTCACTTACCAAGCACTTAAGAGTGATTCCTTCAGATGTTAAGTGTCAAGGTTAAAAAGGTTTCAAACTATTCAGAGCAGGGCACTTGGTGCACTTTATTTACTTTACAAATGCATGTAAGCTACAGTTTTTACTGTTTCAATTAAAAGAAACATGTTTTCTCACGACTTCTTTGATTCATTTTGTCCAGCTGTCGACTTTAAGTCTGTGTCCATGTCCAACCAGAGCCAGGTATTGTGTAGTTGGTGCTTTTTCATTCAACCTTTATTTAGTCAGGTAAATCTTTTGAACCTCATGGGCTCATTTACGAAAGCGACCTGCTAAAACTAAAGAACAATGAACAGCAATGGTAGAATTTCCTTAAACAATAAACAAACAAACAAACAATAAACAATAGAAAACAAAAGAGAGGGAAAAAAAAAAAACAATTTTTTTTTTTTTTTTTTAACAAAGTATCAAAAAACTAGCAAAACATTATAAGGTAGACGTATAGAATCAAAGACAGGAACAAATCTGCATTGGTTTTTGCCAGGATTCCAACAGATTCTGAAAACCATTTAGAGAAGTCAAGTTTGAGAGCTTCAGATCTTTTTGTAAGATATTCCATGAAGCTGGAGCGGAGTAGGAGAAGGCCCTTTTTCCAAGTTCAGTCCTCACTGACGGAACACTGCAGGTAATCATGTCCTGAGAGCGCACACTGTAGCTGCACTCACGCAAAGACATGTAGGAGGAGATGTATGAGGGCAGCAGACCAAGAAGTGATTTAAAGATGAAAATGTACCAGTGGAAGAGTCTGCGTGAGGTTAATGATGTCCAGTTAACCAGTGAATACAGGGTGCAGTGGTGGGTACGATAATCACAACCAGTTATGAATCTTAGTGCACCATGATAGACAACATCCAACATCCGCAGGGTGCTTGTAGGAGCATTCATGTAGAGAATGTCACCGTAATCAATGGAGGGAAGGAAAGTCACAGATACAAGGCGTTTCCTAACATTCAGTGATAGACATGATCTGTTTCTGAAAAAGAAACCCAGTTTAACTTTCAGTTTCTTCACTAGGTTTTCCACGTGGAGTTTAAAAGAGAGATGTGAATCGATCAGGATACCCAGATATTTATAGGAATCAACAAACTCAATAGGGACACCATTTGAAGATAAAATCAGAGGAAGAACTGCTGGGACCGACTTCCTATTTGAAAAAAACATCCCTTTTGTTTTATCAGCATTTAGGACA
>JBBPBX010081260.1:0-15990 GCA_038048925.1 Garcialebias charrua | reverse complement strand
CAGTGATATTACCCTAAATGCCAGTGCTAAAAATTAAATTCAGTTCAGTTTATTTGTATAGCGCCAAGTCACAACAGAAGTCATCTCAGGGCACTAAACAGAAACATTCATATGCATAAAAAGTAAGTTAATAACATTAATTATCTGAAGAGCAGACTGCTTTGAATTTAACGTAATCACAGAACACATCTTAAGAAAACTTAAAGGCAACAGTGGAAAGAAAAAAACTCCCTCAAGAGGAAGAAACCTTTAGCAGAACCAGGCTCAGGACAAGCGATCATCTTCTTCGACATTTTTTGCCTTTAAATTTCTCTTCGTTGTTAAGATAAAGGCACATTATATAATTCTTTTGGATGTTCTCTACAAAAACAAACATACAAAAACTACATTTAACAACCCACTTGGAGCTCAAATGGACCGTGTGTAATAGCATTTCAAACTTCAATATCCACTCCAAATGGCTTAAACATAATATAGTGCATACATTAAAACACACTTGTGATTATTACCACAGAAGCTGCATGCATTTGCTGCCCCATGGATTAAATCCCATTTATGCATATTTAACTAGTGTAGGATTAGAATTATCACACTTGTCCAATTACTCTTGCCAGTTTCATTTGCATTCTTGCTGTCTTCTCTCCCTCTGTTCCCTTCTCTCCCCTCCTTCTTTATAATTTTCCATCTTCGTCCCTCTTCCCATCCAAATTTCATTTGCAAGTTTACAGAGTGATAATTAAATGTAACAGTGGATTGAGTAATTGCTTGTTTATCTGAGCTGCAAGATGAAAAATCTTGATGTCATTGCAGCCAAATCTAAGTAAAAATTTCCACTTTATAGATTTCAACCCCCCTCCCATCGTCTCTTTTCAAATAATAATAGATATGTCCCACTGTTTCAACTTTGCCTAATTATTTTGAATCTCTTTTCTATTAATATGCAAACAAATTGCACACGGTAGTAGGGTCGGTAGTAAAATAGGGAGACATTTTCCTCTAGCTGCAGGCGAGCATCTGGAAACAGCATAAAGAAACAGAGGAAAAAAGGAAACATAAAGGAGGAAAGGAAGTTCAATGGGGTGGGGATGGTGAGAGAAAACAGCTGGTGAGGTCTAGCAGTGCTGTGTTTGCAGAAAATGGAGGCAGCTGGTGACCCAGAAACATCTTCTCCTCTTCCAAGCTTTGCGGCAATCACAGCAGTGAGAGGGGAGGGAGTCACTCCACATCCAGACTCAGTTAATAAGATGGTGGTTAATTACAATAATGAACAGATAACAAACAAGGAAGAAAAAATCTGTCCAAAAAGTTATACTTTGTTCATGCAATTGTACTCCATCTGTTCCAGCAGGCTGAGCGAAACAGAAAACAGGTTGCATTGTATGTGGGGTTTATCGCCTTAAGATGTTTACCTATTGTAAAAATGTTGTTTATCCATGCCCTTTTATTTAAAAATGATAAGATATATTTGTTTTTTTTACTTTTAATATGCGGCCTAATTGCAAATTAAGCAGCATATTAAAAGCATTAAAAGTAAACGGAGTTAACTCGCACACCTTAGCCTGCAGGGTTTGTGTTCTGATCTCAGCATCAGATTTTCTGCCAGAATTGTTTACTTTTCTGCTTTAACTTTATCTCATCTAAACACAACCTAAGGTAAATGTTGCTGATTATATCTGCAGAAGTCACACTCGATGTGGCATTGTTTGGGCATTTGTCATCTTTACATGGTTTAATCTTTGTTTAGAGCGCTGCGTTTGACTTTGCGGTGATAATATTATTGGTGCAAATTTTGATTGCGTTAGCCACGATTGCGTTTTCCCAAAAATACATTGTCTGAGGCTTTTGATTTCTTTAATAATCAACCCAAATGAAGAGGCTAAGTGGTTGATTTGAAGCTTTATTGCATAATTTAATCAGGTTTTCACAGAGCCCCTATGGATGTGCGTACAGTCAAGCTCAATAATGAATAATGTTTTGCAATCTTTGCCTATTTAGTCACAGTCAGATATGGCAATTCAGTTCGGTGTAGCCGCTATCTGCAGAGTGGTTTTCCATCACCTAATAATAAATCCCATCCAGTGATTCTGTTAGGCTTTATGAATCTTTAGAGAAACTTTGATTCAATTCATTTTCTGTGAGAGCGCAAATTTCATTTAGCAAACAGATTGCCTTGATGCCAGCTCAGACGCGTGCAAACATAATAAACCTTCGTGAATGTGGCTGAAAGGTGTGTGTGCATGTGTGTGTAAGGGCAAAGCGAGAGAGAGGGAGAGGTGTTTTGATGGCGAACCTTGGCATTAAAAGCTTAGCAGCACTAAAATGAGGAAATTCTATTGAGGTATTTATTGATAATAAAATGCAGAGCTTCACTTTCACATCAATTTTTATGTGCACGCTCACCCTTAGTCACTAGTGTATCTATTGCTATGGCAACGCAGTGTTTTCCTGCACACTTTCCAGAAGCAATTTGCAAATGTCCCCCACGCTTCTATTCCTTCTTTCATCCATTTCCATCTATGACTCTGTTATTCTTTTACATTTGTCTCCTCTGTCTTGCTCCCCGTGTAGCCGGCGGTGCAGTAGCTCATGAGGCAAACACGCAGTGATACATTTGTTATTAATAAAAATTATAAAAATGGGTCTGTTGCTGGGGTTAAATTATGCACAGAGAAGCTCAAGAAACGTGCATTATAATGAACCTGCATGTGCTGTTAGTCAGATTATCTTAGGCCAGATCCTTCACTCCTCCATTGTTTCATCTTTTTTATAGATCCCTTCATCTTCATGTTTTCCACAGCATTTAACTTACCAGTATTTGCTTTACTCCTCAAACTGCAGTTTTCCCCTTTCAGCATATTTTTTCCTGTGGGTATTATCCAAACCATTCAAAACAAATGTCTTCCTCTGGTGTTTTTCCCTGTTTATACTGTATTATCCAGAAAATGCAAACTTCTTTTAAAAAAAAGTTAATATTTTATAAATTAATTTAACATTTTTTTTTCAATTAAACAGATTTTAAATAGTTCCCTCCCCCTGTGTTCTTACACATTTTGTGTGGTTTAACCATTGCTTCAGTTCTGAAAGACAAAGTTGGACAATGATGCTCATGTCTGTATGTGTGTTCACCTGTTATCAATGTATCTAATAACCATTAAACAGATTTCAATTTATAAAATAAAATAAAAAAAATCAGTGGGATTACCTTTTGGAACCAACATAAATCAGAGAAATTACAATTCCAGCGAAAATGTACTGTGAATGCTTATTGCAGAAGAACTTGCAGAGAAAGAGATATTAGCTAAAAACATGCTGAAATGAAAGAACAAGCCTAAATTATCAGAAGAAAGCAGAATGAATGTGTATTTGCTGAATTAGCAGAAATAAGCACAACAATTGCTGTGGCGACCCCTGAAGAGGGAAAAGCCTAAAGAAGAAGAAAGAAGAAGCACAAAAATTATGAAATTAGCTAAAAAGGTTGAAAATAGAAAGAAAAAAGCTGAGAAGTAGCTGAAAAGGCAGAAAGATGCTTAAACTACCAAAAGGAAGCAGAAAGAGGTGAAATTAGCTAAAAAAAAAAGAAGAAATTAGCTGAAAAGGCTAAAATTGGCACAAAACAGCTAAATAATAACTGAAATAGCAGAAAAAGCCACAAGGAGCATAACAACCTTAAATTACCATAATAAAGATATTCAGATTTAAAGTATTAAAAATTACCACAAAAAACTTGATCTTATCCGATAACAGCTGAAATTAGCTAAAGAAATGCTATAAAGCTAGCTGAAAAAGTAGAACAAGCTGATGTTAGCAGGAGAAAGCAGAAAGAACATGTTTGCCAAATTAGGCTGAGAAAAGCAGAAATGAGCACAAACAAGTGGAAATTAATCTTAAAAAAGTTTAAACATAAAACAGCTAAAATGTAGCTGAAATAGCAGAAAAGGCTGAAGCTTGCAGAAATAAGCTAAAAGAAGCACAACAAGCTGAAATTAGCAGAAAGAAGTTAGAAGAAGCACAAAAATGTTATAGTTAGCAAAATTAATTTGAACGGAGCACAGAACAGCTGAACAAACAGCTGAAATTAGCTGGAAAAAAGTTTTAAGTTTGAACAAGGAAGCTGAAAGAAGCTGAACCAGGACAAAATGTGAACGGAGCAGTAAAAGGTTGTAAACAGATGTAAAGAGTTGAACAATGTAAAATTAGCTCAATTCATTTTCTATGCGGAAAAAAAAATGGCAGAAAGGCTAAATATTTCAGAAAACTAAAGTTGCACCAATACCAAAGGTCATAGCAGGATTGTCCTGAAATAGCTGAACATTTTGACCTATGATTTATTGAAATAGCTTGAAAACTACTGGACAAGAATTGTGCCAAAAACATACAAACGAAAAATGGATCACAATACAGTAGTGTGAATGCTTCATAAACATTCAAACTACTAAGATGGCCACCACAGCCAGCTGACCATAGAATAACTCAAAATTCACAGCTATTTCTGCTCAAATTTGGTGTGGTCGTAGCTGAGAAAAATTCCGACTTTGTGCATTTCAAGTGATACTTGTTGCACATTATCTTTGCTCAAAATTTTAGCTATAAGTATTAGAGTCATGTCTGTTTGTCTGTTAGCAAAATCTGTTATTAAACACCAGACAGATAAAAAAAAAGAAAATCCCAGATAATAATGATTGGATCTTCAAATAACTTTTGGACTTGGCCTAATTCAAGCTGATAGCCACAGATATTTTACCTTAGTCCTGCCAAAAATGGCTTCAGGATATACATGTATTGTTTTATTTTTTAACAGAAATTGGACAAAAATATAAAATAATGGTACCATATTTTTCAGACTATAAGGCACATTTAAAATCCTTTAATTGTCTCAAAAATCAACAGTGAGCCTTATAATCTGGTGTGTATGTATGAAAACAGACCCGTTTATTGATATTGCGCCTTATAACCCGGTGCGCCTTATAGTCCGAAAAATACGGTAGGTGAAGCACGTCCTCCAAAGCATTCTAAGTCTTTAATATTTTTTTTCCCTAGTTTTTATTTCATCCACTGCTTTTGAGTATTGCACACATTAAAGTTCTTATCAAGTGTGACAGAAATATTTTCACAATGGAGCACATTTTTTCTGTGTTCTTAAACATTTTATCTTGTTTGAGCAATGCTTCCACTTTCCCCATGTTTTTCGTCTTACCTAATCTCACCTTGCTTATTATCTTCACTCTTACCTTATAGTCTCAGTTTGAATCATCCTCTCTGTCGCTCCCACCATCATTCCTTTCAATTCTTCCCTCGAGTTCTATAAACATAAATATTTCTGGTGTCTGTCGGTCACCACAGTCATTTCGATGCAAATTTTTCTGGCATCTGTGTTAAGTAAATTCCCTCGGACAAACATTCATCAGCTCCAGAGGACCCGAGTCTCTTGTTTTGATCCTTCCATCCTCCAAACCTGTTTTTCCCCTGAGCCGGACCATTAGAAACGGAAGCCAGGCGCATTCAGTAAACACATACTGGCACGTGTACACACAAAGACATGCACAAGTATTTACTCTTTGCAAGGCAAACATGCAGACAGTGTGTGCATACGCAACGCAGCGTATAGTAAGAAGAACAAAACTGTGCAACAAAGGCTGTAGCACACATACACAAAGAGAGAAGCTCAAACTTTAACAAGAAGTAATAACTAGTTCAAAACAAGTAAATGTTTACTTAGAAACTCATTGTCTAATTAAAATGTGTTGTTTTGAACACAAATATAGGATCACGCTCTGTAGATACCTGGATGTGTGAGTCTATACACCAAGGGAAGAAAGTGTGTACGAAAACCAAACGTAGTTCTGGATAGAGAACACACAACCTTAACGTTGGTGTTTCTCCCAGTGTAAAGGGATTCCAGGGGAATCCTCCGCAATGCAGCATTGTTGTGAGGAGTGAAGCCCCCGTAGCCCTCAGACGCAAACAGATATTCAAATATAACAAGACTTATTTATTCCTTCTGCAGCCGCAATGCACTTCCTGCATCACAGAGATTAAAAGGCACTTGCAGAGAAAAGATGATCTACTCAAATTGTGACTACAAACATCCGTAGAAGAAAACAACCACAGCCAGCACAATATGTGCCGGTAGTTGTGCTCACTGTCTGACGAAGTGTATCAGGATACTCTTTAGTATGTGTCAGTGCATTAATCCAAATTTGGTGCATGCAGAATCATACAGAAACTGCTTAGGAGACATTTTCACTTCTTTTTCTCTCTCTTGCCCCCATCCACCATGTTTTCAGTGTTGTGTGAATGCTCATGATGCATCCCACAGTTTTTGTGCCATTTCAACAAATCATATATCAAAACATTCAGCTCCTTCAGGAGAAGCGTGCTATGACTTTTGGTATAGGTGCGCTTTTTGAAATATTTAGCCTTTTCTGCCATTTTTTTTCTCATAGAAAATGAATTGAGATCATTTTACATCCTTCAAATCTTTAGATGTGTTTATAACCTCTTACTGCTCCTTTCATATTTTGTTCTGGTTCAGCGTCTTTCAGATTCCTTGTACAAAAAAACAAAAAATAAAAAATCCACTACTTTCAGCAAATTTCAGCTGTTTTGTGAAAGAAATAAGATTGCTTCTTTCTGCTAACTATAGTTTTTTGTGCATCTTCAGACTTCTTTCTGCTAATTTTAGCTTGTAGGTAAATATGTCCTTCTGCAAGTTTCAGCTATAGCTACGGTACTAACGGTATACTGTATAGCTGTTTTATGCTAATTAAGCCTTTTCCGCGAATTCTACATTTTTTGCACCCATTTAAACTTTTTTCAGCCTAATTCAGCCAAAATTTGTTATCTCCACTTCCTTCTTGTAATTTCAGCTTCTTTCTGCTTTTTTGTTACTTTTCAGTAGTTTTTTTTTTGTGTGTGCTAATTTCAGCTTTTTTCAGATAATTTCCATTTTTTTGTGCTAAGTTCTGCTTCTTTTGGCTTCCTTCTACTAATTTAAGATTGTTCTAACTTTTCAGCTAATTTTTTAAGCATTTTTTGCTAATTGCAGCTGTTTTCAGATAAATTCAAGTTCTTCGTTGTAATTTCTGCTACTTTCAGCCCAATTAACTTTTTATGCTAATTTCAGCTTGTTCAGCTTTTTTCTTCTGCTAGTTTCAGGCTTTTCTTCTATTTCAGCTACTTTATAGCTGTTCTGTGCAAAAATAATTTAGCTTTTTCAGCCAATTCCAAAAATTGTAGCTCATTTCAGCTCTTTCCACTTCCTTCTGTTAGTCTACTAGTTAAGCTTCTTTCTGCCTTTTCAACTACTTTTCATCTATTTTTTTCTAAGTTCAGCTTTTTTTTAGCTAATTTTCTAATGTTTGTGCTAATTTCTGCTTATTTAAACCTAATTCATCAAATATGAGTTATTTCTCCTTACCTTTGCAAACTTTATTTCAGCATGTTTTTAGTAATTTCAGCTTTTTTTTTTGCAAATAGCAGCTATTTTTCAGCAAGTTCTTCTACAATAAGCATTCACACTACATTTTTGCAAGAAATGCAATTTTTCTAGTTTCTTTTATATCTTTTTTAAGTCTGAAAATGTGCATCATCAATTTTTAACCCCACTGAACTGAATTATATTGTGTGAAGGCGGGATGTACAAATAACAATATTAACTACAATTTGACAATAATTAAACACTCAGTTGTTGAGGCACTTTTACACACTGTTTCTAACATGAGCAAAAGAAGCTGTGAAAGAAATGTTTTGACATTATGTGCCATAGAAATTGATATTAATATGAAGTAAATGTAGCTAGACACATTCAAATGCAACATGTTTTGTACAGATTAAAGAAAGGTGAGGTGCTAAAACAGACTGTGCTGAATTGCTGGCTGTCAGATGAAAATAAACACTTGATGTTTGTCTGTGGGGCTTCTGCTGCATTTTCCAATGTCAAACTACAGGTGGGCAGACATAAAATCTTACAAGTATTATTTTCCATTTTAAGTGTAGAATTTAAAATATTGTCACATGCTGAAAAATTGGTTTCTACCCTTTGGTAAAAAAAAAAATCTCCGAAATACCTTAACACTAGTAGCCTGGTTGAAACCAGACCCATGTCCTTCACTTCGCTTTGGACTAGGGTCTGGCATCTCTCCCATAGACAACGATTTCTCCGTTAGATTTTTGAATGGACCAATCAGAGAACAGAAGGCGGAGTTTTGTTAGTTTAGCCTGGCGAGGTCCAGGCTATTCAGATAAAAAGCTCAGAAACCACTCGGTGGATATTTTTTCTGCTACCAGTGTGTAATTATATGTCTCTAATTTACTGACTGTTGGCCTAGATGAAACATTTGAGATAAATTTCGATTTTTTATCATTTATTTTCGTAGCGCACCCGAGGCTGTTTGGAAAATGTCAAACCGAAACTATTTAAATCCAGCAGATTTGACCATTTCGTGAATTGATTTAGGAACTGTTAAGCTCAGGAACACTTCTGATATAACGTCAGCTAAGAAATATACTTTTCTCAGCAAAGAAATAATAGTTTTTTACCTTGTTTTCGTGAAAATTCCTTCGTGGCGGCGGCAGCCATTTTGAATGACGACGTCAGTCGACGTCGTTCAAAACTCCGCCTTCTGTTCTCTGTTAAGCTCAGGAACACTTCTGATATAACGTCAGCTAAGAAATATATTTTTCTCAGCAAAGAAATAATAGTTTTTTACCTAGTTTTCATGACACGAAGGAATGAAAATTCCTTCGTGGCGGCAGCCATTTTGACGACGTCAGTCGACGTCGTTCAAAACTCCGCCTTCTGTTCTCTGATTGGTCCGGTCAAAAATCTACCGGAGATATCCTTGTGGATGGGAGAAGTCCCAGACCCAGCAGTGAAGGGAAATGAGAATTGAGCGGAGCTGCGTAGGAATGGCGAGGGCCAGGCTATAACACTAGCAAAGTAACAATAAGAAAAGAAGTCACTGGTTTTGAATAATAATGAAGAAACTGACCTTGATAAAATTGATGGTACCCATAGAAAAGGTTGAAATATATTGACTATAGAGACATGCTAAACTAAGGTGTGTCCTATGTTTTACACCACAGGTGTCTTAAATTTAGTAATCAGTAATTTTCTCTAATCAAAGGGGAAAAGTAATCACTGACCTGTTTGGTTTCATGGTATGTCACAATAACAAATTTTGCTGGGCGATTAATTGTCTCAGAAATTATTGTGATAAATGATAATATTGTTTGAAATTTGACAATAATTAGTAATTAGGAAGTGATAAAGCCAATAAATGAAAATAGGGTTGATTATTTTCATTTATCATGCAATTAATTGACTTATTGTTTATCGCAACAGGCCTAGGCATGTACCGCACTGAACATGGACCACAGAAAGCTAAAGATACAGTTGTCCCAAAAGCTTGGAAAAAAATTAAAGTTAAAGACTAAAAGACCATCTGCACGCAACTTGACATTTCTGTGGCTACAGCTTCACTGATTATTCAGAAGTTTTAAGGAGCACAAATTTGGTAACAACTTTCCTGGACATGGCTATAAGAAGAAAACTGAAGACAAAGAGACGGATAATACAAACGGTAACCAAGGAGTTCAGAATAACTTCCAAAAATATTAGAGTTGAACTCCAAGGTCAAAGGTCGTCAGTGTCAGATCCCACTAGCCTAGCAACGTGGATCTAAAGGAAGACAACTGAGGAGGACACCAGTGTTATGAAAATTAAAATTAAACTACATTGGAAGTTGTCAAAATGCACATTGACAAGCCACAAAGCTTCTGGGAAACTGTCTTCTGAACAGATGAGGCAAAATCAGAGCATTTTGGCATCAAGACACATCAGCTCTGTCACTGACACAAAAGTGAAACATTTATTTTTTATTTTAATTTTATTGGTTAATTCATTTCAGATTTAAAACAAGAAAAAGAAATTACAATTCACAATAAAGAGAAACAAGAAAGGAAGAAAAAATCTAAAATGAAAGGTAGCAGAAGAAGAAAAAATCTTATCATATCTGCCCCCTTTTTGAAAAACAAATCAGTTCAAATAATCAATTCAAAACAATGATCATCTTTAAATCCATCCATCCATCCATTTTCTTCCGCTTATCCGGGGTCGGGTCGCGGGGGTAGCAGCCTAAGTAGGGAGGCCCAGACTTCCCTCTCCCCAGCCACTTGGAGCAGCTCCTCTGGGGGAATCCCAAGGCGTTCCCAGGCCAGCCGAGAAACATAGTCCCTCCAGCGTGTCCTGGGTCTTCCTCTGGGTCTCCTCCCGGTGGGACATGCCCGGAACACCTCACCAGGGAGGCGTCCAGGAGGCATCCTAACCAGATGCCCGAGCCACCTCAACTGGCTCCTCTCGATGTGGAGAAGCAGCGGCTCTACTCCGAGTCCCTCCCGGATGACTGAGCTTCTCACCCTATCTCTAAGGGAGAGTCCAGACACCCTGCGGAGAAAACTCATTTCAGCCGCTTGTATCCGAGATCTCGTTCTTTCGGTCACAACCCAAAGCTCATGACCATAGATGAGGGTGGGAACGTAGATCGATCGGTAAATTGAGAGCTTTGCCTTTCGACTCAGCTCTCTCTTCACCACGACAGACCGGTACAGCGCCCGCTTCACTGCGGATGCTGCACCTATCCGCCTATCGATCTCACGCTCCAGTTTTCCCTCATTCGTGAACAAGACCCCGAGATACTTAAACTCCTCCACTTGGGGCAGGACCTCCTCCCCGACCCGGAGAGGGCATGCTACCCTTTTCCGGCTCAAGACCATGGCCTCGGATTTGGAGGAACTGATCCTCATCCCGGCCGCATCACACTCGGCTGCAAACCGCTCCAGCGAAAGCTGTAGATCACGATCTGATGAAGCCAATAGGACCACATCATCTGCAAAAAACAGAAGCGATTCTAAGGCCACCAAAACGGATCCTCTCAACACCTTGGCTGCGCCTAGAAATTCTGTCCATAAAAGTTATGAACAGAATCGGTGACAAAGGGCAACCTTGGCGGAGTCCAACTCTCACTGGAAACGAGCCTGACTTACTGCCGGCAATGCGGACCAAGCTCTGACACCGGTCGTACAGGGACCTAACAGCCCATATCAATGGGCCTGGTACCCCATACTCCCGGAGTACCCCCCACAGAACCCCCCGAGGGACGCGGTCGAATGCCTTTTCCAAGTCCACAAAGCACATGTAAACTGGTTGGGCAAACTCCCACGTACCCTCCAGGACCCTGCTGAGGGTGTAGAGCTGGTCCAGTGTTCCACGACCAGCACGAAAACCACACTGCTCCTCCTGAATCCGAGGTTCGACTATCCGACGGACCCTCCTCTCCAGAACCCCTGAATAGACCTTACCAGGGAGGCTTAAGAGTGTGATCCCCCTATAGTTGGAACACACCCTACGGTCCCCCTTTTTGAATAGGGGAACCACCACCCCAGTCTGCCAATCCAAGGGAACTGCCCCCGATGTCCACGCGATATTGCAGAGTCGCGTAAGCCAACACAACCCCACAACATCCAGAGCCCTAAGGAACTCAGGGCGAATCTCATCCACCCCCGGAGCCCTGCCACCGCGGAGCTTTTTAACCACCTCGGTGACCTCAGCACCAGAGATTGGAGAGCCCGACCCAAAGTCCCCAGGCTCCGCTTCCTCAGTGGAAGACGTGCCAGTAGGATTGAGGAGGTCTTCGAAGTATTCTGCCCACCGACTCACAACATCCCGAGTTGAGGTCAACAGCACGCCATCCCCACCATAAATGGTGTTGGTCGCGTACCGCTTTCCCCCCCTGAGACGCCGGATGGTGGACCAGAATCGCCTCGAAGCCGTACGGAAGTCATTCTCCATGGCCTCTCTGAACTCCTCCCACGCCCGAGTTTTTGCCTCAGCAACCACCCGAGCCGCATGCCGCTTGGACTGTCGGTACCTATCTGCTGCTTCCGGGGTCCCACAGGCCAAAAAGGCCCAATAGGACTCCTTCTTCAGCTTGACAGCATCCCTCACCGCCGGTGTCCACCACCGGGTTCGAGGGTTGCCACCACGACAGGCACCAACAACCTTGCGGCCACAACTCTGATAAGCTGCCTCGACAATAGAGGCGCGGAACATGGCCCACTCGGACTCCATGTCCCCCGCCTCCCTCGGAACGTGTTCAAAGCTCTCCCGGAGGTGGGAGTTAAAGCTCCGTCTTACGGGAGACTCTGCCAGACGTTCCCAGCAGACCCTCACAATACGTTTGGGTCTGCCAGGTCTGACCGGCATCCTCCCCCACCATCGGAGCCAACTCACCACCAGGTAGTGGTCAGTTGACAGCTCCGCCCCTCTCTTCACCCGAGTGTCCAGGACATGCGGCCGCAGATCAGATGAGACGACAACAAAGTCGATCATCGAACTGCGACCTAGGGTGTCCTGGTGCCAAGAGCACATATGTACACCCTTATGCCTGAACATGGTGTTCGTTATGGACAATCCATGACGAGCACAGAAGTCCAATAACAGAACACCACTTTGGTTCAGATCAGGGGGGCCGTTCCTCCCAACCACACCCCTCCAGGTCTCACTGTCATTGCCCACGTGAGCGTTGAAGTCCCCCAGTAGAACAAGGGAGTCCCCAGGAGGCGCACTCTCCAATACCCCCTCCAAGGACTCCAAAAAGGGTGGGTAATCTGCGCTGCCGTTTGGCGCATAGGCACAAACAACAGTCAGAGCCCGTCCCCCCACACGTAGGCGAAGGGAGGCTACCCTCTCGTTCACCGGGGTGAACCCCAACGTACAGGCACCAAGATGGGGGGCAACAAGTATGCCCACTCCTGCTCGGCGCCTCTCACCAGGGGCAACTCCAGAGTGGAAGAGTGTCCAACCCCTCTCAAGGAAACTGGTTCCAGAGCCAGAGCCATGTGTTGAGGTGAGTCCGACTATTTCTAGCCGGAACCTCTCAACCTCACACACTAGCTCAGGCTCCTTCCCCACCAGAGAGGTGACATTCCATGTCCCAATGGCCAGCTTCTGTAGCCGAGGATCAGACCGCCAGGGTCCCCGCCCTCGGCCACCACCCATCCCACATTGCACCCGACCCCTTTGGCCCCTCCCATAGGTGGTGAGCCCATGGGAAGGGGGACCCACGTCTCCTCTTCGGGCTGTGCCCGGCCGAGCTCCATGGGTGAAAGCCCGGCCACCAGGCGCTCGCCAACGTGCCCCACCTCCGGGCCTGGCTCCAGAGTGGGGCCCCGGTGACCCGCGTCCGGGCGAGGGAACATTGATTCCATTACTGTTACTCATCTTTAAATAATATAACAAAATAAATAACTCATCGCACGTTTACATTTCTAGTACATTTTGTATTAACTAAAATTTATATATTTATTTTCAACAATTTAGTCTTAATCATTTAATTAAATATATAAATAGACTTCACCTCTTTTACATCTTTCTCCAAATTATTCCACAAACTTATTCCTTGTATTGATGTAGACCGACCCTTTAAACTGGTTTTGTACTGAGGTTTTACAAAAATGTCTGTTCCCTTTAAATTATAACAACTTTTCCTTTTTACAAAAAGCGTTTGAATGTTTGGAGGTAGTATAGAATTCTGAACTTTATACTTTACTAACAGAATATTATAGTCCACCAAATCATAAAACGTCAATAGTTTCAGTTGATGAAATAATATTCATTCAACCTTTATTTATACAGGCTAGCCTCGTTGAGTCACGGGGACTCATTTACAAGAGGGACCTGTCTCACTCACACCAAACAACCATCCACTCTCACACTCACACCTAGGGTCAATTTAGAGTCACCAATCAGCCTAACAAGCATGTTTTTTGGTCCACGTATATATTAATATATTAATATACTTGAAGAATGACTGTAATACTTTCTTGTAATAATCCTTATAGCTCTTTACTGTAGAATTAAAATAGGCTTAGTAACATACAATATACAAAGGATCACAGCACCTACAAAGAAACATAGAAGAGGATTTTATGCTCTAGGTGCATCTGGCACAGGATGTCTTGAATCTGTGCAGGGTAAAGTAAAATCTCAAGACCATCAAGGCAAACTTTAGCAAAACACTCTGTACCAAAATCCCTTGATTGCAGTGATTGCCTCAAAATATCATGCAACAAAATATTAGGTTAGAAGTACAGTCCTTTTTTATTTTATTTTTATCAAGACCAATTTCAGTAGTTTATTTTAGAAATATGTTTGTTGAACCACATTCAAAAACAATGTCTAATTTGAAATTTGATTTTTAGCACATTTTAATTTTATTTTATTTTTACATATTTAGTTTTTCTTCAGTGGCCATTGTGGGTTTTCTTTTCTGTAATGAAACGTTATAAATTTCTCAGCATCTGTATATTCATCCATAGAATTTGATCCCTGTACATACCGTATGTGCCTTTTACTTTTTTTTCGCTTTCTTTCTTTCTCACTCAGTCATTTCTTTTCATGCTCATTTATTCATTACAGTTTACCCACCTCGTCATCTCCTGAGAACACATTCTTTTTTTCTGTCTCACGCTGTTGCCTGAAGGCCTTGGTCCTCCCAATCACGGTATTTTCCTGTCATTACTCTTCATCTTTATACTTTATGTTATCACTTTTCTCAAGCTCTTTTATCTCACCGTCTTCTTGCTTCCGTTTTCTCTTCTCTCCCTCGATGGTTCATCTTCACCACCGAGATCAGGGGCCAGGCACTCAATATCTTCCCACCTTGTCATGTAGCAGGAAGGCCACCATCCCAGCTTTGTTGTGTTGACACATTGATCTTCTGTACTGTGTCATGTAGATATGAGAATATGTGGATAGAAGAGAGGTGTGGAATTGTTGTTTGAGAATCAATGTTGGTTTTGATTGATGTACAGTGTGGCTTATGTGATTTCTCAAGGTGAGGCAGTACTAAAAAGTTTACTTTATTCCATAAAGAAAAGTGTTTCATTTGAAATGCAAATTACATTGGTAGAAAATCGTTTAATTTCCTTAATATTTGAAGTTCAAGTTCCAATAATTTATTTCAGATAGAATATACAGTGCATCTGCAAAGTATTCACATTGCTTCACTTTTTCGACATTGTTATGTCACAGCCTTATTACTAATTGTATTAAATTAATCTCTTTCCTCAAAATTTTACACACAATACCTCATTATGACAATGTGGAAAAAAACATTATTTTGACATTTTTGCAAATCTATAACAAATAGAAAACTAAGAATTCACATTTTTGTACAGGCTATTGGCTGGTAGTTGGATGGAGTTGTCCATTTCTGGGGGACTTTCATGATCAGGACTGTCTGGCCTTGGGTCAACTACTCTGAGTGGGACCCTTCCATTAGCAGCTGGACTTTCATTGAGAGCAATCATTATCTTGAGCCAGTAGTTGTTTATCATGTCAGGCCCAGGTGCAGTCCTGATCTTCATCTCTGAGTGGGACCCTTCCATTAGCAGCTGGACTTTCATTGAGAGCAATCATTATCTTGAGCCAGTAGTTGTTTATCATGTCAGGCCCAGGTGCAGTCCTGATCTTCATTCCTGTGGCTCTAAATTGGATGTCTGCCACTGAAATGGTTGGTATTGCTCAGGCTCAGCTCTGGGTGGATCTACCCCTTATGCTGTTCCCCTGCTGTTGAGTGTACACTCTGGATGGTGTGGTAGAGAATACCCTGTTTATTCTTCTTCTTCTTCTTGAGTGTACCACTTTAGGCAAGTAGCCAGAGCTTTGAGGCATTGTTTGGCAGTCTCTAGAGCCTCAGGTATGGTTGCTGTGTTGCCTTGATCTTAGCTTTCCGCTTTCTTCTATGGGGGGTAATGCACCTTATTGATTGGCTTGATCTTTTATCCAAGCAAGTCAAGGATCACTCTGTGATGGTGTCAGAAGAGATACTTAGCAATGCTGAATTCACATATTCAAGCAGACTTTTAGAAGGTACTTTGTCATTTAGTCTTGGTAAGGGGTGCAGGCTTATTGTGTTGACATCAGGGGCA
>JBBPBX010081259.1:0-15991 GCA_038048925.1 Garcialebias charrua | reverse complement strand
ACATTAGATATTGAGTTTTCTGAGTTTTGAAGGAAAAGTAAAACATTGTCAGCATAAAGACTAATTTTATGTTCTATATTGTTACACTGTATGCCTTTAATATCAGCAGGTTGTCTTATTGCTGCTGCTAAAGGTTCAATGGGGCGACCGTGGTGTAGTGGTAATGGCAGTCGACCCCTGATCGGAAGGTTGGAGGTTCGAATCCCGCATCCGCCCACCATGTGTCGTTGTGTCCCTGGGCAAGACACTTAACCCCGAGTTGCTCCCGGTAGGTCTGGATGGCGCCTTGCAAGGCAGGCTACCACTACCGGTGTATGAATGTCTGAATGAATGGGTGGATGGTTGGTATTGTAAAGCGCTTAGGGGCTCCTCACAGGGGGCTGGAAAGTGCTTTATAAATAAGCTCCATTTACCATTTACCATTTACCAATAAAAATAGCAAATAGTGTGGGTGAAAGTGGGCATCCCTACCTGGTTCCCCTCTGTAAACAGAAATTTGAAGATATTTGATTATTTGTCCTGACACATGCTTTTGGTGAGCTATATAATATTTTTAACCAATTAATGAAATAGTTAGATGTGGAGATGGCAAACGTAAATACTGTATTTTATTTGTAATAGAACATAGATGACAGATCAAAAGTTTAATCTGAGTAAATGTAACATTTTAAAGGAACAATATGTTGATTAAAAATTTCACAGTGTCAACAAATCCCTAAAAAGTTGGGACAAGTAGCAATAAGTGGCTGGAAAAAGGAAATTGAGCATATAACGAACAGCTGGAAGACCAACTAACACTAATTAGGTCAATTGACAACATGATTGGGTATAAAAAGAGATTCTCAGAGTGTCAGTGTCTCTCAGAAGCCAAGATGGTAAGAGGATCACCAATTCCACCATTGTTATGCAGAAAGATAGTGCAGCAATACCAGAATGGTGTTACCCAGCGTAAAATAGCAAAGACTTTTAAGTTATCATCATCAACTGTGCATAACATCATCAAAAGATTCAGAGAATCTGGAACAATCGCTGTGCGTAAGGGTCAAGGCCGTAAAACTCTACTGGATGCTCGTGATCTCCGGGCCCTTAAACGTCACTGCACCTCAAACAGGAATGCCACTGTCAAGGAAATAACAGAATGGGCTCAGGAATACTTCCAGAAAGCATTGTCAGTGAACACAATCCACCGTGCCATCTGCCGTTGCCAGCTGAAACTCTACAGTGCAAAGAGGAAGCCATTTCTAAGCAAGCTCCACAAGCTCAGACGTTTGCACTGGGCCAGGGGTCATTTAAAATGGAGTGTGGCAAAATGGAAGACTGTTCTGTGGTCAGATGAGTCACGATTTGAAGTTCTTTATGGAACACTGGGACGCCATGTCATCCGGACCAGAGAGGACAAGGATAGCCCAAGTTGTTATCAACGCTCCGTTCAGAAGCCTGCATCACTGATGGTATGGGGTTGCATGAGCGCTTGTGGCATGGGCAGCTTGCATGTCTGGAAAGGCACCATTAATGCAGAGAACTATGTTCAGGTTCTAGAACAACATATGCTCCATCTAGACGTCATCTCTTTCAGGGAAGACCCTGCATTTTTCAACAAGATAATGCCAGACCACATTCTGCAGCAATCACAACATCATGGCTACGTAGGAGAAGGATCCGGTACTGAAATGTCCAGCCTGCAGTCCAGATCTTTCACCTATAGAGAACATTTGGTGCATCATAAAGAGGAAGGTGCGACAAAGAAGACCCAAGACGATTAAACAGTTAGAGGCCTGTATTAGTAAGTAAGCAAAGTTTATTTCTAGAGCGCTTATCACAGACATAAAATCTATGGAGGACCAAACTGACATAATAATAAATAAAATAATAAATATATATCCGACATAAAAGAATAAATATATAAATCAAAGTAGAAATATATATCCTATAATAAATAAAAGAATAAATATATAAATCAAAGTAGAAATATATATTTTAATGACAAATAATAGCATAAATATATATATTCTTTTTTATTTCTCCTTACACATGAATTTCCGTCAATAAAAAGATATTTTGCTTTGCCTTTTTTTTTGCTTCTCCCTTTTCTGCTCGATGTATTACTGATCGCTGTTTTTCAGTTTGCTGTATTGTTTGCTGTATTTATTGCTGTATTGTTTGCTGTATTGTTTGCTGTATTGTTTGCTGTATTTATTGCTGTATTTATTGCTGTATTTATATCTGTATTGTTTGCTTGCTGTATTTCTGCCTCATCGTTATGTTAATGAGGAGGGCTGCTTTCTAAGTCCAGCTCTTCTACTATTGGTCAATAAACTGGAAAGAGAACGATCCGTGTGCAGATCGATTGTGCATGCCTGCGCTGCGGTCCTCTAGGAGGAGAGCTCCTTATTTGAGAGGAAGTAAACAACTATTAGAGATGTATCAACCGCAGTGAAGTTAGTTTCAAGTTGGACGTTAGATATTCGAGCTCCGTGTCTGCGGTTCTCTCGTCAGTCCGCTTCATGGAGTCTGATTTCGTGCAGCCGCGCTGAGTCTGCCCCTACTCGGAGACGTCATGGTTTGCTTAGAGACTGTTGTGAGATTTACCTTTGTGTCCTAGGGAGGCTACCATAGGGTGGTTGCCTGAGCGGGAGGAGAGCTCGGGTGGGGGCTATTATTAGAACGCTCTTGACATGTACGCACGCGCCTGCTGTTCAACAATAAAAGTAGTTTACTCCCAGTGATACTGTGTCCCAGCGCCTCATCTCATGACATGGTGTCAGAAGTAAGGACTTCACGTCGACATTAAAGAGAGGATGGCTAAGTTTGGACCTCCGGAGCAGTTTGACTTCACGCAGCCAGCAGAGTGGCCAACATGGCGGCAGAGATTCTCCCGCTTCCGAGTTGCTTCAAAACTGGATAAAGAGAGTGGGGAAGTGCAGGTAAACTCGCTCCTTTATTCGATGGGGAGAGATGCCGAACCAATATATGGCTCATTCGTGTTTCCAGCGGCTACAGAGGCCAGACCTAATCCTCAGTTTGACTTTGATCTCGTGGTGAGGAAGTTTGATGAACATTTTGTCCCTAAGAAAAACGTCATACACGAGCGCGCCTGTTTTCACAGAAGGAGCCAAAGGGCCGGTGAGACAGTTGAAGCTTTTGTGCGGAGTCTGTATGAGCTCGCACAGCACTGTGAGTTTGGGGGCAGTAAAGATGAGCAGATCCGGGACCGAATAGTTATTGGACTAATCGATAATGAGGTCTCACAGAAACTACAGCTGGAGGCGGATCTAACACTGGAGAGAGCAGTACAATTAGCACGCCAGAGTGAACAAGTTAAACAACAGAGTGCAGAGCGAGTGGAAAGCACCGTGAATGAGGTGAAAAATCGACATTACAGCAGCACAAGGGGGCGCTACAACAGACCTCATCAGGTACAAGAGCACAAACATGGGCAAAGTAAACAAAGCTGTCAGAGGTGTAACAGGGGGCATGATAAAAGAGAGAGCTGCCCAGCCCAAAATAAAAGGTGCAGGAAATGCAACAAGATGGGACACTTTGAAGTTGCATGTAGAACCAAAATGCTAAAAGAAGTCAGGTCTGAGACTGTGATGGATTCAGATGAGGATTCATTTTTCATAGGAGAGCTTTTCCTGGGAGCTGCAACTACCGGTACAACAAATTCAACAGTCATTGAGGAGTCAAGCTCAGATCCAGATTGGGACATCAAGCTACTCGTGAATGGCAGTCTGGTTGATTTTAAAATTGATACCGGAGCTGATACAACTGTTATGAAGGAAACAACATTCATGAAGCTACAGCAGAGACCTAAACTGACCCAGTCCAGGCAAACAGTGTACAGTCCTGGAGGGAAAGTCAGGTGTTTGGGTAAATTTCTTGCCACTACATTGTATAAAGGGCAAAAATACCAATATTGGGTTACAGTAATAAAAGGGCAATATGCAAGCAACCTGCTAAGCAAAACTGTAGCAAAGCACATGGGACTGGTCGCTAGAGTAAACGAAATTACTAGTGACCTAATAAAGGAGGTGTTTGGGGAAATGGGATTACTGAACTGTAAACCTGTAAAAATAGAGTTAACAGATGACGCAGTGCCATACAGTGTGAGCACACCACGCAGAGTCCCATTTCCACTCCTCCCAAAGGTGGAAAAAGAAATAAAGCGCATGCTCAACCTTGGTGTTATAGAAGAAGTTACCGGGGCAACAGACTGGTGTGCACCAATGGTGGCAGCACCAAAGCGCAATAAAGATGAGATCAGAGTGTGCGTGGATCTAAAACGTCTGAATAAGGGTGTCAAACGTGAACGATACATCCTGCCCACATTGGAAGATATAGCTCCCAAGTTAGCCGGGGCTAAAGTGTTCTCCACCTTGGATGCGTCCAGCGGGTTCTGGCAAATTCCACTGGACTCCAGCTGCCAGAAACTGACCACATTCATAACGCCGATGGGCAGGTTTTGCTTTAAGCGTCTGCCATTTGGCATCACATCAGCGCCCGAGATCTTCCAGCGGTTGATGAGCACGTTACTCAAAGACTTAGAGGGGACTGTTGTGGTGATGGACGACATACTGGTGTTTGGATCAAACAAAGAGGAGCACGACCAGCGCTTGGATGCAGTTCTACGGACAATCAAAGCATCAGGCCTCAAGCTCAACAGGGCCAAGTGCCACTTCAGGAAGGCGGAGCTACGGTTCTTCGGGCACATCATCAGTGCGGACGGTGTGAAACCGGATGACAGCAAAGTGGAGGCGATCGCTAAGATGCCCAGCCCCACAAACGTGGAACAACTCAGGCAGGTACTGGGACTAATAAACTATGTGGGTAAATTCCTGCCAGGCCTGTCCACCATGCTGCATCCACTCACCAATCTACTCAGAAAAGAGACTGTATGGGTGTGGGGTGAGCCTCAGGAGCAAGCATTCAGCAAAACAAAAACAATGCTCGCATCAGCGCCGGCACTTTGTTATTATGATGCGGGCCGACCAACGGTTGTCAGTGCAGACGCCAGCAGTTATGGCCTGGGTGCTGTACTGTTACAAGACCACGACGGGGAGTTGCGGCCCATTGCCTTCTGCTCACGGACACTCACAGATGCAGAGAAAAGGTATTCGCAGATCGAGAAAGAGTGTCTGGCATCTGTTTGGGCCTGTGAACGTTTTGCCCGCTACATTCAAGGGATGGGCCACGTACGTCTACAAACGGATCACAAGCCATTGGTTCCTTTGATAAACTCATATGACCTCGACAAAACACCACTGAGGTGTCAGAGACTGTTAATGCGCCTGATGCGATTTAATGTTGTTGCCGAACATGTTCCTGGTAAACAGTTAGTGGTGGCAGACACACTCTCAAGACACCCGCTGCAAGAAAACTGCCAGTCCGACATTGAGAGTCAAGTCAAGGCTTATGTGAACAACGTCATTGCCAACAGGCCTATAAAGTCACAGAAGTTGGAGGAGATCCGCAGTGCCACCCAGACGGACACAGAACTTCAGAAGGTAGTCACTTTTGTCAGAAAGGGTTGGCCTCGGAGAGTGGCAAAGAGTTCACCGCTGCAAGGCTTCTATGCAGCCAGAAGCCATCTTTCAGAGTCAGAGGGTCTAGTGCTCTACCATGATCGTATTGTAATCCCCACAGCTCTCAGACCTAATGTTTTGGATCAACTACATGAAGGTCACCAAGGACTGACTAAAAGTCGAGAGCGAGCTAAATTAACAGTGTGGTGGCCCAATATTGGACTTCAAATTACAAATAAAGTGAGATCATGCAACTTTTGCAGAGAGCACAAGCCCACACAGAGACGTGAACCTCTTGTGCCTACACCCTTGCCCAATGGCCCCTGGCAGAGGATTGCAGCTGACCTGTTTGAATTGGAGGGTAAGAGCTTCCTCGTAGTTGTTGATTATTTTTCGAGAGACATTGAGATTGCTCCCCTCACTACCACTACAAGCAGACAGGTCATCAACAAGCTTAAAAACATGTTTGTGAGATGGGGAATCCCGTTGGAATTAGTCAGCGACAACGGAACACAGTTCACATCATCTGAGTTCAAATACTTTAAACAGAACTATGGATTCACCCACATAACATCAAGTCCTCATTATCCACAGTCAAATGGGGCTGCAGAAAGTCCAAACAGCCAAGTACATCCTTAGACAACCTGACCCCTGCTTGGCTTTAATGAGCTATCGCTCTACACCAATCACAGCAACCGGCGCGAGTCCAGCGCAGCTAAAAGACATTGTTGCCCTGTTCAGTCAATCAGGACGTGGTGTATCAAAAGGATGCTGCAGCTAAAGACTCTTATAAATTCTTCTACAACCGAAGACATTCAGCTCGTCCACTTCCTGAGCTGCAACCAGGTCAGGAGGTTAAAGTGAAGCTGGATGGAGAC
Source organism: Garcialebias charrua (assembly GCA_038048925.1). Taxonomy (NCBI): domain Eukaryota; kingdom Metazoa; phylum Chordata; class Actinopteri; order Cyprinodontiformes; family Rivulidae; genus Garcialebias; species Garcialebias charrua. Next base: position 9,591 of record JBBPBX010081259.1, on the reverse strand, counting down.
CAAGGATGGACGATGCCAGCCAAAGTCATCTGTAAGACCAGAGAGCCAAGATCCTACTTGGTGGAGATGGCCAACGGGAAGGTGACCCGCCGAAACAGATGACACCTTCAGGCGGTCCCAGGGACAGCGGATACAGACGAGCAACACACTGTTCCAGCTACGCCACAGCAGGATTGTACAACTACAGAAGTGGTGACTCCCCAGGAACCACCAGCAAGGCAGCCATCTCCAGATCCTGTTCCAGGCTCTCCCATTGGGTTAACAACACCCGTGAGAGTGACTTCAAGAGGGAGGGAGATAAAAGTGCCACTTAGATTTAGAGACTAGAGACTCATATTAAAAGGGCAGAATAATCCCTTGTGATGTCCTGTATTCTGAAGACGCTGTTCCTGTATGTTCATAATACAAAGAGAGTGTGAGAGAAAAAAAAGTTTAAAGAGTTTCAAATCCCTGTATTGATGTTAAAGTAATGTAGTTTAATGTTATGGGTTCAAATCATAACGAAAAGGGTTACTTTAGTTATGTTCTATTACAGGCACTGAGAAGGAATTTTTATTTATTTTGTTTGCGCCTTGCTAGCTTTATTTTATTCCTTAAAACAAGAAAAGAGGGGAGATGTTGTGAGATTTACCTTTGTGTCCTAGTGAGGCTACCATAGAGTGGTTGCCGGAGCGGGAGGAGAGCTCGGGTGGGGGCTATTATTAGAACGCTCCTGACATGTACGCACGCGCCTGCTATTCAACAATAAAAGTAGTTTACTCCCAGTGATACTGTGTCCCAGCGTCTCATCCCATGACAGTTATCATAGCCAACTAACACATAAATACAGAAAGTACTGTAAATGTTAAAGCATTACATCACTGACAGGCAGCGTTAGCTACTGTGGCTAAAGTTGCAGCAATGATGGATAACATTACCACAACTAACAAACATGTAATACAGAGTTTATTAACCTTACCTTAAGCTATATCTTGTAATTTAACCTCTAAAAATAAAGGTTGAATGAATGAAATTCCGTGAGATCTCGAGAGAGAATCGACCCAGAAGAAGAAGTACAGATACGCTGCGTCAATACCTCTTTTTTGTTCGACTGCCCCTAGTGGTCTGGAGCACTTCCGTTGTAGCTTTTTCTATTTGCAGCCGTTTTTTAAAATTTGCTGCTGTTTTTTTTAATTTGCAGCCGTGTTTAAAATTTGCAGCTGTTTTTTAAAAATTGCTGCTGTTTTTTTAAATTTGCAGCTGTTTTTTAAAATTTGCAGCTGTTTTTTAAAATTTGCAGCCGTGTTTATTTCTTGCAGCGCGTTTGCACCCCTTGGCCACCGTAGATGTAGCACAATATAATGAATACATATATGCCTTCTTATTAATAAAACCTAAAAATAGAGTGAGTGAGGTGAAGTTTTTGGGTGTTATCATTGATGGCAAACTGACATGGAAACAACACATAAATTCTGTAAGAATAAAAATAGCTAAATGGATTGCAGTACTGTACAAAGTCAGGGACTTATTAAATGATAAAGCTCTGTATTTGTTGTATAACACAATCATTGTTGCACACTTCATATATTGTATTGATGTTTGGGGGAAAGCGTGTAAAACAATTACAAAGCCTGTTTTTGTTTTACAGAAAAGAGCTGTAAGAATTATCACTAAAACATTACTGTCATCCATCAAGCACATTATAACTGAAATTATTGAAGTTCTATGATTTGGTAGATTATAATATTTTATCAGTTATGTATAGGGCTCAGAATAACGCATTACCCGTAAATATACAAATATATTTTGTTAAAAGACAAATGTAACCCACATCTAGTCTATGACATTTATTTTGGCGGGTCCACTTCCTGTGTTGCCCCAACTCTCTAATTTTTTAAGCCATGGGTCATAGTTTTTTTTTTCATTCAACCTTTATTTATACAGGCTAGCCTCGTTGAGTCACGGGGACTCATTTACAAGAGGGACCTGTCTCACTCGCACCAAACAACCATCCACTCTCACACTCACACCTAGGGTCAATTTAGAGTCACCAATCAGCCTAACAAGCATGTTTTTTGGTCTGTGGGAGGAAACCGGAGTACCCGGAGGAAACCCACGCATGCACGGGGAGAACATGCAAACTCCACCCAGAAAGGCCCCGGACCGGGATTTGAACCGGCAACCTTCTCGCTGAGAGGCAGCAGCTCTACCAGTTGTGCCACCGTGCTGCCCAGTTGACTTCCTCTTTCTCCACTGTGGCTGTGGTGTGCTCCACTGGGCGTCTCCCAAACAAATTGCTGCACTCTTCAGATCAGCATGTTGCAACTCAAAATACATGGTGAGCTTGATATCTTATAGCAATATTGTTCATGTTTAAGACAACCATGTGATTGCTCATTGAAATGTTGTTTTACCAGAGTTACTGGTGGCTCTAATTCAAACTCTTGTCGGATTCTGCCATTAATCACCACCAGGCTGTGCATTGAGGTTAAGTACTCCTCACTCAGTTGAAGAGGTAAAACAATTGTCAACTCCCTGGCCTTTAGGCGTTACACAAAGCTGTTATAATCTTAAAGGGACAGAGATATTTGTAAAACCAAAATTCATAACTAGTTTAAAGGGACGGTCTACCTTAGTCCAGGGAATTGGATTATGGAATGGTTTGGAGAATGAAGTTAAAAATGCCAAGTCAATGTGTACATTTAAGAAAATGTTCAAAACTGAATTGTTAGAAATATATACAGGTAGTCCCCGACTTACGAACGTGTTCCGGACCTACGGGCCGTTCGTAACCCGATTTTGACTTGTCGGAACTCATTGCACGTGTCGTTCGTAAGTCCGGATTTTTGCCATAAGTCACGGAAACGTCTGCAAACGCTGTACCGCACACCCGTTTATCTACATCAGTGGTTCCCAAAGTGGGGTACTCGTACCCCTGGGGGTACGCAGGAGGGACTTAGGGGGTACGCGAGAAAATTTGAAAAAAAAAAAAAAGATTCAGGGAAGTACTGGCGTAACATAAAGTGAAAAAAGACTGAAGTGCCTTCAAATAATACACATGTATATGCTGCCATCTAGTGTTCAGCAAAATCATTGCACAGACAACGTGGAAGGGTGTGAAAATAGGCGTGACTCGCTGATGGGACACCTGTAAAGACTTTGATGGCCTTTGCTACAACATACTTGGGTGAAAGTGGATTCTCAGCTCTGACAAATATGAAAACAAAATACAGAGCAAGACTTTGTGTTGAAAACGATTTAAGACTCAGACTGTCTCAAATTAAACCAAACATTGCAGAGTTGTGCGCATCTTTCCAAGCACATCCTTCTCATTAAAGCTGTGGTGAGTTTAACTAAATACACTGTTGAATAACTTCGTTATCCCACCATAAAAATATTTAGCAAATTATTCATTCTACACAGGCTAAATTTTTGGATAATTCATAGACTATAAAATAAATGTGTTGCTTATTAATACTAACATTTACTAATAATAAACAGCATTTGGTGGTAAATAACAGTTGCATATTATTTTTATTTGATGGGTACAGTGTTTACAAACACATTTTAAAGGCCGTGTAATTAGGGGGTACTTGGCTTGAGGTCAGATGTCTGAAGGGGTACAGAACTGAAAAAAGTTTGGGAACCACTGATCTACATGACACTGAACAAGTGTACATACTGGTCCATAAATATGCACAGAACTTTATTTACAAACAGTTAGCTAACACATTACACAACACATTCATCTATAAACACATACCTGTACAGTATTTACTGTACAACAGTACTGTTCGGAGCACGTTCGTATGTCCGAGTTGCCGTAAGTCGAGGGCACCGTAAGTCGAGGACCGCCTGAATGCAGTAGCGTAATGTGTATTGTATTAGTTAGAAAAATTAGAAAGAGTTATTCATTTTGTACTGTTACTGGAAGATTATTATTGTTTGAACTTATTGAAAAAAGGGGTAGATACAAAATTTCTATAATAATATATTTTTTTATTCTTTCTGCTACCTTTCATTTTTATATTTTGTATGTTATCGTTTTTGGGGTTGTTGTTTTTTTATGAACAAATTTTATAAATAAAAAATAAATAAATAAAACATGCATCCAATAAGAAGGTTAAAGAACTGTTTCTAGGCTAAAATCTAAGTCATTCTTTAGAAATGATATATTTCTAAAATCACGGTAAGGTCTTCAACACTTCTGTATTATTGCCTGCTGACATAAAAGGCAGGTGACTTGTTTGACTGATGTGTTAGCAAAAGATCTCTTGGACCATAAAACAGATTTTATTTAACACTAGGATGAATGAATTTTCAAGATCCTGAGGACAAACCCCCTCCTTCTTCTCAAACATTAGTGGGCCATTAACTGCCTTTTGTTATAAATATGCGTGCGCACAACTCAGACACCCCCACCACACCAGACTGCATTCCAATGTTTCCATCAGGTAAGTAAGACTCTGCTTGCACTTCCCCCCTTAGTCAGAAGAGAGGCCCTGACCTGAATTCACACATAACAGACCCTGAAGTTATCTCACAGTTGAACAATTTGGGACATCCACTGAACGGAAAGCTTTGTCTGCTCCAGAACAATTTTATGCATAAAATTGTCTTATTCTGCTGTGTTGGTTATCCTGTAACCCTGATGTTCTGTCAAATTAATTATTTTGCTTACAAGTACTGTCTCTTTCCTTGTCCTTGGCACATGTATATACGGTGCGTGCCGGCACATGCAGGTGGCCCATTGCTGTGTTCTACAACATGCTTGACCTATTGTTGTCCATCACCTGATGGACCAACACAGGTTACATGACCTGGGGTCAACTGACAAAATGACACAGGTCACACGACATGAAGTCAACTGACGGACCGACACTGGTCACACGACATGAGGTGAACTGACGGACCGACACAGGTCACACGGCATGAGGTCAACTGACGTACCGACATAGGTCACATGACCTGAGGTCAACTGACGGACCGACACAGGTCACATGACCTGAGGTCAACTGACGGACCAACACAGGTCACATGACCTGAGGTCAAGTGACGGACCAACACAGGTCACACGACATGAAGTCAACTGACGGACCTACAAAGGTCACATGACATGAGGTCAACTGACGGACCAACAAAGGTCACATGACATGAGGTCAACTGACGGACCGACATAGGTCACAAGACCTGAGGTCAAGTGACGGACCAACACAGGTCACATGACCTGGGGTCAACTGACAAAATGACACAGGTCACACGACATGAAGTCAACTGACGGACCGACACTGGTCACATGACATGAGGTGAACTGTCGGACCGACACAGGTCACACGGCATGAGGTCAACTGACGTACCGACATAGGTCACATGACCTGAGGTCAACTTATGGACCGACACAGGTTACATGACCTGGGGTCAACTGACAAAATGACACAGGTCACACGACATGAAGTCAACTGACGGACCGACACTGGTCACACGACATGAGGTGAACTGACGGACTGACACAGGTCACACGGCATGAGGTCAACTGACGTACCGACATAGGTCACATGACCTGAGGTCAACTGACGGACCGACACAGGTCACATGACCTGAGGTCAACTGACGGACCAATACAGGTCACATGACCTGAGGTCAAGTGACGGACCAACACAGGTCACACGACATGAAGTCAACTGACGGACGACAAAGGTCACATGACATGAGGTCAACTGACGGACCGACACTGGTCACACGACATGAGGTCAACTGACGGACCGACACAGGGCACATGACCTGAGGTCAACTGACGGACCGACACAGGTCACATGACCTGAAGTCAACTGACGGACCGACACAGGTCACATGACCTGAGGTCATGTGATGGACCAACACAGGTCACATGACCTGAGGTCAACTGACATAACGACACAGATCACATGACATGAAGTCAACTGACGGACCAACACAGGTCACATGACCTGAGGTCAACTGACACAACGACACAGATCACATGACATGAAGTCAACTGACGGACCAACACGGGTCACATGACCTAAGGTCAACTGACAAAACGACACAGGTCACACGACATGAAGTCAACTGACAGACCGACACAAGTCACATGACCTGAGGTCAATTGATGGATCGACATAGGTCACATGACCTGAGGTCAACTGACGGACCGACACAGGTCACATGACCTGAGGTCAAGTGATGGACCAACACAGGTCACATGACCTGAGGTCAACTGACAAAACGACACAGGTCACACGACATGAAGTCAACTGACATACCGGTATAATGGACCAGATTGCACATTTATATACGGTGCGGCCCATTGCCGTGTTCTACAACATGCTTGACCTGGCAGCGATAAATGCTTATGTGTTATACAAGCCTGCACTGGTTCCAAGGATTTTGGACTGAGGGGTAGGGGGTGGGGGGTGTAGGTGTAGAATTAATGGGTCATTAGCAGGGTCATTAGCATGTGAATCGACATTATATAGCCCACTGAAAGGGACCGGGGGATTTAGAAGCCAAGTTCACCTGCGCAAAAAAGCGCAGCCTTAGTCAAATTAGTGTTAAGCATGCAGCTTAGGTTGTCGCTGAGGCAAAAATTCAGGTGTGGGAGAAGTTTTGAGAGGCCATGGAGAATGACTTCTTTATGGCTTTGATGTGATTCTGTTCCACCATCCGGCATCTCGGGGGGTGGGGGTGGGGAGGGGTTACATCACAAACACTGTTTATAATGGAGGTGGTGTATTGCTGCCCTCAACTCAGGATGTCCTGGTTCTGTGGACAGAGTACTTCAAAGACCTCCTCAATCCTACCAGGATGTCTTCCACTGAGGAAGCGGAGCCTGGGGACTTTGGGTCGCTCTCCAATCTCTGGTGCTGAAGTCACCGAGGTGGTTTAAAAGCTCCTCGGTGGCAGGGCCCCAGGGCAGTATGAGATTCACCTGGAGTTCCTTAAGGCTCCGGATGTTGTGGGGTTGTGTTGGCTTACACGACTCTGCAATATTGCGTGGACATCGTGGGCAGTTCCCCTGGACTGGCAGACCGGGGTGGTGGTCCCCCATTCAAAAAAGGGGACTGTAGAGTGTGTTCCAACTACAGGGGGATCACACTCTTAAGCCTCCCTGGTAAGGTCTATTTGGGGGTTCTAGAGAGGAGGGTCCATTGGTTAGTTGAACCCAGGATTCAGGAGGAACAGTGTGGTTTTTGTGCTGGTCGTGGAACACTGGACCAGCTCTACACCCTCAGCAGAGTCCTGGAGGGTACGTGGGAGTTTGCTCAATCAGTCTACATGTGCTTTGTGGACTTGGAGAAGGCATTCGACTGCGTCCCTCGGGGAACCCTGTAGGGGTACCCCGGGAATATGGGGTACATTTGATATAGCCCTTTGATATAGGCTGTTAGGTCCTTATACTACCGGTGTCAGAGCTTGGTCTGCATTGCCGGAAGTAAGTCAGGCTCGTTCCCGGTGAGAGTTGGACTCTGCCAAGGTTGCCCTTTGTCACCGATTCTGTGCATAACTTTTATGGACATAATTTCTAGGCATAGCCAAGGTGTTGAGTAGGGGTGCACCGATTTCAATTTTCTGGCCGATCACCAATCACTGATTTTTAGAAAGTCTGACCTGCCGATTCCGATTTTGGCCAATACCGATTTTCAGGTGTTAAAAGGTCAAAATGCACCTTAAATTTTCCAATCTTACTTTATTGTGAACAAAGTTTAACCATAAAAAAAAAATCAGTTCTTTTTACTCTTTCACTTGTTACATTTTAAAAAACTAAACAAAAAAAGATAATGCAGCATGGGTAACATTTTCAAGTCAGTGGGTAATAAGAAACAACACTCGCAAAGCTAAGTTTGTCCTCACAGACTTATTCCAGTCACTTTTTCATTAGTGGCAGGTTTTTCTTGATGAACAAAAGCATTTCTGCTTTGTCACCAGACAGGCGACTTCTTTTCTCATCTACTACATGTCCAGCCAAGCTAAACAGGCGCTCGCTTTCAATGCTTGTGCATGGAGCAGAGAGATTCGGGCAAGTAGATGTTGTGAAATAAAATATTTTTGTCTTCGTGTTTTTATTCTACCAGAAGGGGTTTTCAAATGATGCAGTTTGTGTCCTCTCTGTCTGTCAGTTTTATGACTTTGCAGATATATGGTTGGGGAGAAGTCCACTGAAAGCCACTCTCTGGTTCTGCATGTTTGCTTCAGTCAGGGAGTGTCAGAACAAGCCCTAATCTATGTGTGTCTTTGGTGTGGTTTGGTGTCCAGTTGCACTGATTGGTCACTTGGTGGTCTACTAGTGTGTGTGTGATTTGTGGGTGCTCAGCATTGCTGTATATTTAGTTTTGGTCAGAGAGTAAGCTGAAACCCCCCTGAGGCCTGTTTCCCCAGAGCAGGCCCAAAGTGTATCCATTCTCTGAAACCTGCTGTATTTGATGGATCTAAAAGTGTGTAGATTTATAATGTTGTGTAAGCTACTTTAAGACAAATAAGACATGATTGCATAAACATTTGTAAAACAGTTAATACCTGGATTATAAAACACTTGTGTATTAATTATATAATAGTGGTGTATTAGTTTCAATCAGATTAACATATAGAACTTTGTAACATATAGAACTGTGCTGAGGCTAGCCTGTATAAATAAAGGTTGAATGAATGAATGAACATTATCATTCCCTCTTAAAACGCAACTCTGTAAGCTGAGACAAGCAATGGAAATTCCTGTTAAGACAGAGGCTTCTGGTAGTCGGGGAGGGGCAACAGTTTCTGAAACAAAACTCCTCTTATCAGTTGGAAGCAGGCAACACCCTACAAGAGAACAAAGCAGAACTTCTTTTATTGGTTGAAAGCAGGCAACACCCTACAAGAAAACAAAGCAGAACTTCTCTTATTGGTTGAGAGCAGAAAACGCCCCACAGAAGAGTATAAAAGTATACGTTTCCCTCCTCCAACAGACAACGCAGAAGCAAGCCATAGTTGCCAAGTCCGCTTATTTCAAGCGGCATTGGGCTTGTTTTCCCCTGGAGCATAGTTGCCAAGTCCGCTTATTTCAAGCGGCATTGGGCTTGTTTTTCCCTGGAGTCGCTTTCAAATTTGATTAGCCGCTTGTGGCGGTTTTTTGGGCTTCTCGCGGACATTGAGTCGCTTATTTGTGCTTGTTTTCGAGCAGTAATGCGAGTGGTAGGTAGTTTGTCACGCCCCCCTTCCACGTATGTTACGTCAAGGCGGATGTTACGTTCAGGTGCAGTTGGCGCAAGCGACAGTCAGAGCCGGTAAAACTATATAAGCGCGAGCAATTAATGATGAGTCAGCATGAGCAGCATATAGTGACACAACATATATATCTTGTATCATTCAACTATGTTAGTTTTTAGCAAACAAAATGATAAATTAATGAAAATTACTTTCAAAGTGAGTTTAAAATTAAAAACCGTGTTTCTTCACGGGACATCCGACTACACGCGAATGCAACATTGTTATTTATTCTTTGTCTATTCATTCATTCATTCAACCTTTATTTAGCATTGAGCCTCGAGGGCTCATTTACAAAAGCGACCTGCTACAAACTAAAGAATTTAGTGAAATGTCTAGACAAGACAACGCTAA
>JBBPBX010081257.1:0-15991 GCA_038048925.1 Garcialebias charrua | reverse complement strand
TAGATAGATAGATAGATAGATAGATAGATAGATAGATAGATAGATAGATAGATAGATAGATAGATAGATAGATAGATAGATAGATAGATAGATAGATAGATAGATAGATAGAATAGATAGATAGATAGATAGATAGATAGATAGATAGATAGATAGATAGATAGATAGATAGATAGATAGATAGATAGATAGATAGATAGATAGATAGATAGATAGATAGATAGATAGATAGATAGATAGATAGATAGATGATAGATAGATACAAAATTAACATTAATTTTCAATATTGGACATCAACAATTCCACTACAATAACTTGCCGATATAAAAGACACTGTTTTTGCCTACAGCGGCAGCTCAACGTCATCACGTTACAGTACAACGTGATGACGTTGTAACAGCAGTGTAACGCAATGACGTCTCCCGATCTCACGGCGGAGAGGAATATTGAAAATGGCGTTGTGTGGAAGTTTAATTTCTTGTTGATGAGGATGTCTGATTCCGAAGATATGTGGACTACGATGAGTCTCACTACATCGTCTGTAGTCTGAGATATGTTTCAAACGTAATGTTACCCGAGTTACAACCGTCAATAGGTGATAGCATGACTTGTTGTGTGAGTTTTACCACAGACATTTAGACGTCATCTTAGCCCCGTTAGCATGATTAGTCTTACCGCGTAATGGATAGACAAAAAATCTTTGAACTTAAATAGGTTGTCCTTCATGAACAGGAGTGCAGAGGTTCTCACATTGCAACTTGGAACCCGGAACAAGCCTCCAAAAGTGAGACAGCATCTAATGCTAATACAAAGTAGATAATATTTAACGCTTTTCATTTAATATACAGTTAGTTAAAGTGCTATGCATATTGTATGGCTGTTACTGAGAAAGTTTTGATTCTTGGAGATTTTAATATGCATATTGATAACCCATTTTGCAATATAGCATCAGAGTTATTGTCACTCACAGAGGCGTTTCATTTTAAACAGCATGTTTCTGGGCCTACACATAAGAAAGGCCATACTTTAGACCTTGTCTTCTCTTTTGGTCTCATCATTGACCAGCTGAGTGTGGTGGATGTTCCTGTCACCGATCACTGCTGTGTGTATTTTAATTTGTCTTTTTCCTCAACAGTTATCCTCATGAAGTGATTTCTCAAAGGCGAATTATCAATCAAACTGCTGTTGAGAAATTCTCAGAATCATTTGAGCCCAGTTTTGTTAGTTGCGGTGATGCTGATTCCTTTTTGGAGTCTTTTAATAGCCATTGCCTGTCTGTCTTAGATGAGGTTGCTCCTGTTGAGTACAAAATATCCTCTCGTAAAAACTCTTGTCCTTGGAGAAATGAGGAAATTACTGTATGTTGTTCAGAAGATCATGTCGTAAGGTAGAGCGTTTGTGGAAATCTAATAAACTTGAAGTCCAAAGACTACACTTAAAGGAGCTGATCTCAACCCTAAATGAAATGATTAAACAGGCCAGGTCAGCAAATTTTTCTAATCTTGTAAGTATGAATAAGAAAAATCCAAAAGTCTTGTTTGATACCATTAATAAAATGGTTTCAGTTTCACCTTCACTCCCTCTTGTGCCTGTATTCTCATTAGATGACTGTAACAGATTTTTAAGCTATTTTGTGGAAAAGGTCGACAACATCAGGGCAAATGTTAAATCAACCCTTTGTGTCACCCTCAGTTCAGTCCCTTCAGTGAGTTTCTGGTAATCATTTACACCTGTCACTTTAGAGAATGTGAAGGTTGTTCTAAAAATGATCAAACCTTCTTCCTGATTGCTAGATGTTGTCCCCACGTCACTGTTTTTAAAGGTGTCTGATATTGTCAGCCCCCATGTGGCAAAATTAATTAACATCTCTCTTTCAACAGGGTCAGTTCCATGTTTTTTGAAACAACAGAACAACTGAAAGACTCTACCAACGAAAAGGCCCTCGAGTCAGGACAATTTCTATATGTAAATCTTTGCATGTATTTGTCCAATTAACACCCCTGGTTTTTTGTTCATCTAAGTGTTGTGTTCTTCTATGTAGTCATTCGTTTGTTTGTTTTATACTTGCCATTTGCTTTAATAAAGTTTTTTTAAGTGTGTCTGCATGATCCGTTCCAGGACCGGAAGCACAATTCATACCGTTAGTTTGTATTCTGGGCACAGGAGAGCTGCGCCCAGAATAGTCCTATATCTGTAATGAAGAGGAGTTACTGCGCATGTACAACTTTTAGCAAGAGTCTATGGTCAAAGATTGTAGTGCCCCCAGGAAATACATCATCAATCAGAGACAGAGATTTTGAAGGAAACAACTTTACTCAGTGTTAACTATAAAATCTTACACAACAATAACAAATATACTTTTTTATATATATATTTTTTAATTTTATTTTAATATTTCTTTCATTTTTATGTCTTCAAGTTAATATGATGAATGGTGTGGGTGGTACTGGCCAGCCACCCATGGTCAAAAATCTTTACAACATCATCTGTGCCCTCATTTAGCCTACCCATTTATACAGCACTTTACTAGAGCTATACAAAGTTAATTGAACCAATTATGCTAAAGAGTCTAATCAGTGTCTTGCCTAGGAACACTTTAGCATGGGATTGCTGGGTTTCAGATGACGTAGCAGTGACGTCACAGAATGCAGGCGGGGGTCCGGAAGTAAACGCAGCCGTTTTGTTCTGTTGATTCAGCGTCAACATGCCTAAATTCTGTGCCGTTTACGGTTGTTGCAACCGCTCTAATCGAGAGATAGATAAAAGTTATTTTCGTGTTCCGAAAGTAGTATGCTACAAGGGGATTAATTTTAAAAAACTTACAGAAAAAAGACGACAAACGTGGATTACAACCTACGGCTAAAAACAGGAGGTGCGGAAACTGACGAGAGTCTGCAGCGACCACTTTGTAACAGGTAAGGGTCGTATCGTTTAAATCATATTTTCAGATATTTTATTGGACAGTAACTAGAAAGACAGGTAAGATATGTTATGCCCTAGCTTGTGTAGTGGTTCAACACTTGGTTGTTCCCAGAAAAAATCCGATTAGAATGCTAATGTTGTTAGCGGTTAGCTTAGTGCTAGGAAAGGCATTTACGTGTTTTACTTTAAAGTGGTGTCTTATATTTAGGTTGTCCGAGTGCAGCAGGTGATGTACATTCCCAAGACTGGGCCCCCACTGTTAACCTGGGGTACCAAAGAAGTAACGAGTGGCCACAAACAGAAGCATCCCTCCGGCGCAGGGAAAGAGCTAAGGCCTGAAGCTTCTCTGCACTGAGGAGGCCAACAGTCTGGAAGATGAGCTCTGTGAAGAAAGCTTACCAGCCCCTGAAAATGAACGATTCAAAGGTAAAATAATAATAAATAAAAATACTATTTATTTATTTATAGAATTTCTGAACGTAATTTTTAATAATTAAATATTTGCAGATGCAGAATGCCAGACGGATCTAAGCATGGTTGACCTCACAAAGCTGGAGGATGCAGTGAAAGGCTACACAACTGAGATCTGCGACCTTAAGGAAAAAGTCTCAGTGACTAAATTTACTCCTGAAACCTTCCAGAACAACGAGAAAACAAAGTTTTATACGGGACTGCCCAACTTTTTAGTTTTGATGCAAATTTTTCAGCTCTGTGAACCTTATACATCAGCATGTCATCACTGTCAGCACTCTCTAAATTTGAGCAATTTATTATGATACTTATGCATCTCAGATCAAATCTGCAGCTTCAAGACCTTGCCTATAGATTTAATGTGTCAAAAGCCACTGTGTCTCGAATTTGTTTTAGAATGATTCATGTTCTCCATGAAAGATTAGAATTCTTAAGAGTGGCCTGAGCGACAAGTAATTCAATCAACTATATTTATATAAATATTTTAAGTTTAAATGATTATACATGTATTTATCATTTAAAGTAAATCAAAAGTAAATTAAATCACTAATACTGTTACAGACCATATTTGTACATGTTAATTGTTCAGGAAGACAAAAAAAATTTACCCAATAAGGTTGAATATTTTTAATTTATTCAATGAACTCCATAACCAATCTTTGTGAATATTGGTCAGTTAAAATGACATGAGTTTTGCTATTGAAATAAAAACATTTTTCTGAAGTAGACTCATTTTGCAACATTTGTGACATATGACATTTGTATGTGCTGTTATTTAACATATTAGAACACCTTTGAAATTCACAAGCTAATCTCATATTGATTTAAATATATCATTTGATTTAACATACTTAACTTTTCAATTAAGATTATTGTAAATAAAAAACAGCTGTCATGACATGTAACAACATCACATGACCCTTCTGCAGAGTGCTTGCTACAGGTGTAGCTGAAACATGTTATGGTAGTGACAAATGTTTTTGGGGAAAAAAAGAGCAACTGTTTAAATTTGTATAAACTTTTCAAACTCCTTTCATCAACTACTCCAAATAACATTCTTGATTCTTAGATTGGTTAGTCACGTGTGGATTTCTGTCCCAGGATTTCAGGTAGGATGCAATGTGTAAAATAGTGCTGAATTTTGGGAACTGCTGTTTCCCACAGCTGGTCATCTGGCAGAATTCTTTCCACATAAATATCATTTTCACTCCATACTACAAAATCACAATATTGTACATCCACAATGTGAATCTGATCCTGGAGCTGATGGTAATAAGGATGGTTCCTATCCAGTTGTACAGAATCTCCAACCTTGACGAGACGACGAGACAAAAACCAGGCTGTCCAGCACACATCCTCAGACTGACTTCATGCTGTTTGCTCTGTGGGCACTGAAGGACAAGACAATTTAGACATAAAAAATAAATACGGTAGTCTCCAAAACATTTCAATATGATACTTTTTTAAAGATTGTGTTTCACTCATTTCACTATCCAACACCAATGTTAGAAAATGAGACTATATTTATGTCTCTGTCAACCAGGTGTGTTCCACAGGTAAGAATGTATTAATCTGGACTAAGTTTTAAAAGGTGATGGAAAGGTCACACATTTTTTAACTGGAAACAAGGCAACATCCCACAAACTGCAAGACCATCCCCAAAACTACGGCTACATGCTGTGAAATATGCAAACAACAAAGATTTGAGTAAAAAATTATAGTTGTAACATTCATACTGTGAGGTGCGCAAAGTCTGCAGTGCAGTACCCTAATGCATGCTCAATAATCCAGGTAGAAAAATCTAAAAAAGCTAAGTCTGCAGTGCAGTAGTCCAAACCTTTTGAGAAATAAATTTTACCTTGATTTCACACACCCTGGCTCCATGACAGTCACATGAAACGACTCCATCTGGTGAGGCTCCCATGTATGGCCACCTTGAGTTTAACCAGCTAGTATCTGAAGTTACAAAGAAGATACGATCACCTTGATGATATTAACAAAACAAAAAAAATCATAATATTTTCAGTACATTAACTTACCTTTTTAATGTGTGATGGCATTAACCATTTACACTTTTCTGTGGTACATGAAGCACTTTTCTTCATTTTCACCCCAGCTTCTGTT
Organism: Garcialebias charrua; assembly: GCA_038048925.1. Lineage (NCBI taxonomy): Eukaryota > Metazoa > Chordata > Actinopteri > Cyprinodontiformes > Rivulidae > Garcialebias > Garcialebias charrua. The sequence goes on along the minus strand of JBBPBX010081257.1, from coordinate 10,474 downwards.
GCAAAAAGAACTGCTCCTACATGGGAGCAAGATTCTGACAGTCTGAAAAAATATGCAAGAAAATGAATAACAGTAGGCCTACTAGTATTTAGCCATTAAATCCCCACTGAGATGAGTCCTGGATAGAAAATATATTTTTTACTTAGTGGGACATTCATGCTAATAGCAAAACAAAACAATAAAAGCTAAATACAAATAAATATAACTTACCAGCCATACAGTCACAGTGGGCTGTGACTACTTCCCCACTTTGTGTAGCCACAAACCATGTTTTTAATGGAGTTACTGTAGATCTCTGACCTACAGTGTAGAAATGCATATGACTCAACGTTAACACATACAACTCCAGCACGAATTTGGCTTTACAGAAGCTAAATATATTATTTGTAAGTAGATCCACGCACATAGAAATAACAGGGGGCTAACTAAACTTGTTGTTAGCATTAGCGATAGCGTAGTTAGCATAGGCTAATTACTAAATAAATAATACATCTCACTACTCACCCGGGCAGAAACAAGTCGACAACCATTTAAAGCTTCTTTTGATCCTAAATGGTTAACCCAAAACTCGTCCTCGCCAGTTTATTTAGGGCTTTGGCATACTTGCTGTAATCCATTCTGCTGTGTTTTGAACTGGGGAAAATCACTTCCTGCCCCTCATCTGAATTTCGCGCCACTTCCGGGTCACGTGATTGCAACCCAGCAATTGCTGGTGGATTCGAACCCCCAACTCTTACATTGGTGGATGACTGCTCTAACCACTCAGCCACAGTTGTCCCTGTTAGCCTTGTTAGTTAGTGTTGTTGAGTGTAATGAAATAATGTGGCGTAAGGTATTTAAACACTTATAAAACCACCATTATTGTAGATGCGCAGGTCTGAGCAGATTTTATCCTGCACAAACTGCCACCAATGCGCGAGTTCTTCCTTTTTCCGATACTAAATTGCTTTTACTGTAATTAGGAAAAATGTAACTTCACAAGGGAATCCAACTTATGTTGGTCTACCAGAAAATAGACCTTTTATTGAAACTATCACAAAATTACATTAAACATTTGTATCGATATTAGCTCTGATTTAATAACTACGTTGACAAGAATTCAAATTAAAACAAACAGACATTGGGAACTTAAACTGTTGGCACATTACTTGACAGATTAATAGCTTATGAAAAATAAGAAATAGGAGGAAGAAGATGAAAGCTAAGTTAACTGAAATTTATTCTTTTGAACCAGACTGGGTGACACCTTTTTCCCCACACGAGCAGACTGCTGGGCTCCCGCACGTTCAAACACACCACGGCTCGTTACCTGTTGACGGTTCGTCTCTTGGAGATAAGAGTGGAGAAGTGACTGGACACACACGTGGATGAGTTTGTCCACCGGCCGTCCAGTTGGGACTTCAGCGTGGGTGGCTGATTCACGGTACGAGGAACTCGCCTCCCTCGGCAGGAAACAACGGTCAAGCGCACAGACTGATTTTCAAAATAAACTTCAGAAAACAAATTCTTTCAGAAATGAGTGCAAGGATCACAGTAAGGCTTTACTATGATTCCAGCTGAGACGTGGGTCGAGTTGACACATGACCGGAACGTCTCCAGCTTTTTCAGAGGAGAGAAAACCAGTTGTCAGTTAGTTCTCTCCAAAAACTAAAGTAAAAATGCAGGAAATGACCTTTATATGGGAGGCGGGGTCTTCCCCACCTCCTTAATGGCTACAGGCTGGTTTAACAAAATAAAAGATGGAAGTTTGATCCCATAGGCAGAAAGACTCTTGACGGACAACAGGAAAACTGTTTACATAAACAGCCAGATGGACTGGCCTGTTGAGTCTAAGTTGCAGACAAAACAGAGAACGTAACAGCTTTTTCCCTGACTCACAGTCTTAGATTCAGAGCACACTTTGTATTGAAGAATAAACCAGCATAAAGGTCAAACTCATGCAAGTAACAGATCATCATTGAAATGACAAAAAGTATACTGTTTGATCAATTCTGAATTAACACACATTAATAAGAAAGTTCAATCTGATTAATTAGTGTCCATTAATTCATAATAATTGTTAACCAATATAAGTGTCCAATCGTCTCCTTGAGGGCTTCAAGAAGGTGTAACACTTAGAGTTTCAAAGAGATGCAGAGAGGTGTACTTGAAGGTCAAGCCTAAAATATCAGAGGTTAGGTGTATCACTACAGTCCCCCTTTTTGGAAGTCATCGCCTGTCCTTGGAGATGAGTTCCAACACGAAAGGATACCACCGAATGTCTCTGACCTCTATGTAATCCAGCAAGTGGAAAAAAAAAAGTCAAAAAAAAGTTCAAAATTATACTCCCATAATGTTTTTGGAAATTCCATACTGTTCGTAGGTAATCCCTTTGCGGTAAGCTTTCAATCCTTTGGAAAACATAGTCTGTTAACCCATGGAAAACTGAGTCTGTGATCCCTTGGAAACAAAGTCTTATAATCCACAACGGTAAATCCACAACGATGGGGGTTAGTGATTTCATCAGCAAGAATGGATTTTAATCAGCATGTAGAGGGGATCCCTCGATTGAAGCAGAGGAGGCGGCCCTTGGATGAAGGTTGAAGACCAACGTTGGATCAGCAGGTCCCCACATCGAAGGTTGCAGGCTGGATGGCTTCCAGTCGGTGCCACCCTGGTTCAATGTGTCATGCAATTATGTGGTTTTAGGTGGGCTTATGATTGGGATTCTACATTAAGCCTTACCTATATGCACCTGGTATGTAAGCTATCATGGATTAGATCAGCTACAATTACCAATTAAGGGGTGGATCAATGCTGTAAAAATCAGAAATAGGGATCTATACCTATAGAAATGTGGAGGGCTTCTGTAACGAAGGCCTCTTCATTCAAACTATTCCTCCATTCATTATTTAGTTTAGGTTAAACTAAAATAAAAAAAATGAAATCTAGTTTGGTCTAAATGTCTGTTGTCTTTTAGACGAACGACGCAAGATTTGGTATTCCCTATAAATTTTGAAGTCTATGGCGAGACTCATCAAAATGAATAGATCTAGAATAGAAACGATCGAATCGGTTCTATCTAAATGATTGGGAGATCAGTGTAGATTATAGTACCTTAAGTAGTATTAATCTACAATGACTTTTCAAAGATTGAGATCTTTAACAAAATGAACAGCATGTTGGCATAGTTAAATCCATTTAAGTCTTCAACTTATCAACAATCAAAACCTCTTTTGGCTGGGAGTGTTCAGAAAACAATAACAACTTCAATAACAACAAAAGTAGCAATCAAGCAACTAAAAACAACGTTTCACTACGTCAAACTCACTCTGGTCGTCAGATTCCAACGTGTCACACACAAGAAAAACAGTTCTTAGCTTTATAACCGATGTCAATTAAATCCTGCAGATTTAAACGGTTGTTAAGGTTAGTTTTTGTTGTGGGTTTTATGCTTAGCGTTTCTAAGTTCTAGTTGGAACGGTTTCTTTTCGCAACTAGTATAGTTTAAACTGTTTAGTTTATTTACTATCCTGTGCTTGGACGACCTTATTTTCCCATGAAGTCTGTGAGTTTGCGAGATCTTTGTCGTTTGTGGGGTTATTGAAATCTTTGTCCTTGACATGGGCATGGCCTAACATCACCCCCCTGTGGTCATGAGGGACCACGCACACAGGTGTGGACGTCCGTCCATGGGCACGAGTTAGGATGCCTTTGTTTAGTTTAAGCTGTTCGCGCAGTTTATGGGGAGCCTTGTACAGGAACCTTATAGGTTTCGGCCAACGTACCTCTGTACGTTTACCTCTTTCTGCGTAATGCAGGTGTGTCACAACTGTCGGCGCCGTCGCAGGCGTGTCACTGTCGTTGTGATGTACGTCTTCCCAATTCATGACAGAAGAGGTGCTCTTTGAGTCTGTAAGAACTATGTCATTTCTGAGTAGTTCTAGATTCAAATGCTCTTGAACCAAGGTTTCATTGAAAGCTTGGCTGATGACCGAATTACCTGTCCCAGAGGACAGTACAGCGTTCTCGGTGTGTGATCCTCGGATCCCTACACCGTCCTCTACCCGTGGTAGGAAATGTGAGTCTGAAGGTGTCAGCTCGCAGAGGAGGTCCTCGTGATGGGCCAGAGTCTGGTCCAACTGTTGAGTCACCTCTGTCTCACCTGTATATGAAGGATCACTTACCGGGTTTGTGGTCTCGGTTGGGGAATCCTTTTTTACCTCAGCGGTACCTGCTGTTAGACAGTCAGTGTCCTGACCTTGGGGAGGTACCACGAATGGCAGTGGACTGCTCACTGTGGCCCACATTGTCTGATTGCCATAATTTATAATCGCTTCAAAGCGATTTATAAAATCTTGGCCAACCACAAATGGAGCCCGGAGTGAGTCAAGTTCAGACACATATACCGGGTGGTATAGTGACATCTCGCCAATCTGCATGTGAACCATGGCTATTAGGGTTGTTCTCGTCTTTGCGAGGCCCAGTTGCTCACCATAAGTGTATTTCACAAAGGGTATTTGCCTGTCAACATCGTTAGCGGCGGTCCTTAGCTCCTCAAACAGTTCGGCTGACATGGTAGACACGTCTGAGCCGCTAACCAGGAGCGCTTCTTGCGCGAGGACCCCTTCCAATGTGAGTGGCAGGTAAGCTCTTTTAGCTATCCCCCTTCTTATAAAGTTACACAGAAACCGTTCAGGTTTTTCCACACGTTTCTGTGTACGTGTGACTCTGTCTGTGTAATCATCGTCGCTGTCAGCATCATGATGGCTGTCTGCCTCATGACCTTCAGGATGTGGATTTTCAGCAATTTGTTTGCTGTCAGCATCTGGACTTTCAGGACGCTGATCATCAGCAATTTGTTTGCTGTCAGCATTTATGTCAGTGTTGACGTTGTTGTTGTCAACTGTGTGCACTGAGTTGTTGCAAAAGGCAGTGCTGCGCGTCGCTTCATCAGGATGAACAACGTTGTTTGTGTTATCATCAAGGATAACGTCACACGTTGTGTCAGCTTGGTCAACCACTGTAACATTCAAATCATTTGACAAACAACTCACAATCTCAGTCACGTCCACGCGCGGAGGCGCCGCTTCCATAATCTGGAGCATGTGTGACTCTTTGCATGTCTCGAACAGTGCAGTTCGAGGGGCAGGGGCAGGAGGGCCGCTTCTCAGGGGTACATGTCGGGACAGACCATCTTTCAATGGTTCACGGTTCCCATGCAACCTCCTTCGAATTTCACCTACAGTGAGATCCATGAGAGAACTCTTTTGGTTCGATCCGAACCATCTGGGTTCATCTAGAGAGCGAACACCTACCTTGTGTGGTTCTCTGCTCATCTCAGGGTCATCAACCTAAGGGGCAGGGCAGCAGAACTTCCCATGAACCGATCAGAGTCACTTTTACAGCTCGTAGCACCATGCTGGTGTTTGTTATTATGAAAAACCTGTGACCTCTCGCACTCTGAAGGAGAGGAAACCTCTTCTACTTCCTGTGAGTGGGATGTGACCTTTTGACCTGGGCACACCACTGAGGGTGTTTTTCGCTGTTCGAGCATGTCAAAAAATTCCATAGCACATTGTTTAATTTCTGCCATGGTACTTTCCCTGCAATTAACATTGAAGCGAACACATTTCATTATGAAAGGTATCAGATTCAAAGTGAAACGATTTTTAAACTCCGCATCTTCCTCTAAGCCAGGGACAGTTTTGTCCTTTGTGCAAGCAGAGAGGAGCCTGTCGTAAAACACCAGGGGATGTTCACCTGGTTCCTGTAGGACGTTCTTAGCAGCTAAGCACCTATCAAATGATGAAACAAGCCCACAATTTGTTGATGCACCTGCCAGGACGTCCATCTTTGTACTGATCTTCTGTGAAAAATCAAGTAAAATGGGTCTTATGTCACAGTGTGCAGTCTCACCATGTGATGCCAGGATGTGAAATTAAATAAAAAATCAGTGATTCCTATTAATTTGTCGACCTGTGACAAGGTCAAACAAAATTGGCTGTTTTTTGTGTGATTTTGTGAAAATCAAGACAAAAGAAGCCTCATGTGTGTTATTTTAAACTTGCAGTCTAAAATAACGTGTGACAGACAATGTGTTCTGCACAGAATCTAAGATAAAAGTGTCAAGTTTTATCAAAAAGCAGACATGTCTGTCTGAATTCTGTGTAACTGTTCTGCCATCAACATTTGATTCTCTGCGAAAATCAAAATAAAGTGTGCTGTGAGTACAATATTTCAAATTGTTCCCCGTTTAAAAACAGGAACGTTCAAACGTACAAATTACAGGAAGACTGCGTCTTCTCTAGTAACCAGCAGATGGGGTGAGCAGCGCTGGATAAATTTATCACAGCGACTGCAATTCTCTTTCTGACCGCTATAGAGGCGCTGTTGTCACCTGTGAGCGCAGCTCTGAGCTGCCAAACATTAACAGACGTCTAACAACGGGTCAAAAGCATTAATCAGAAATATCCAGAGCTTTGACGTGACAAAACTCTCAAACCCCAGCCTCACAAAATACGAAACGATGTGAGAAACATTTGTTGAAACTGTGAAACCTTTTAAACTGCGTTTAAAAGAAAATAAAGTCGGACCCATAAAGGAGCTGCAGCTCCCAGCGTCACGTGACCTGGTCACATGGCGATCGGCAGATTCAGAGCAACAGACTCAATCCACCCATTAAAACCCCAAAAACACTGCGATGAAACAGTCTTTTCAGAGGTAGTAACGAACAAACAAGCATGAAGCCTGTCTGGGACAAGCAGCTGAATCAGTGAAAGTTGACGAGGAGCGGGGCTTCACCCACTGCGCAAGCGTCAACACTTACAACGTAATCGACCAATCACAGCGAAGACAGAACTGTAGTTCCAAAACCCAAGTGTTCATGGGAAACTGTGTCTTCCAAACCTAACGCCACCCACGTGTGACGCGCCGTTCGAGCGGTGCGGTGTGTTCACGGACCTATGGTCGGTCGAACAAAAGCGTGGAACGGACTTATCAACGTTCTAAAACAGTCATAAATATCGCAAAACACCGCGGTTAAGCCAGTCTTCGACGATATCACGTGCATAGAACTCAAACCACACAAATAAACCGTCAGAAATGTGTACATAAATGAATCTGACAACCAGCAGTCTACAGAAACCAACGTTCTTGAACACGACACACAATGGACCAATCACAGCGTTTTAAGCAGCCATCTTGTCCCGGTACCGCTTTTAGCATTAGCTCGACCCAAGGTTCTAGACCCACCATCACAAAATAAACGTATTTTTACACCGTAGAAAATTCTGTAAATGAGCTCAAACACATCCAGGCTAACTCCCACGCCCCCCAAAGAAGGTAGCACGCTAACTGTGTACAACAACGGACTTTACGTCATTCGGAACCGGATCCTGTCCGGTCCAAAAGCAGAGTGGGCTTTACCCGAACCTCGGCTAACAACACGTTGTAACAGATTAGGTAAAAATGGAGCAGCAAATGAGTGAACAGACCATCAACAGCGAACCGCAGGAGTAATAAACATGAAGCAGAGCCGTGACACGGCGGTCACAACAAAGAAAAATGCATGCAGCCTCGCGACACGTAACGAAACGTCTCACAAAAACAGACAAAACATTCATCCGCACTTCAAGCACACGTTCAAAAGTGAAAGAAAAAAATAATTCTAACGGGAAACGCACCAGACAATGCCACGATTAGCAATCTCTGAGACACTCACCAGCCAAAACCATTCCATAAGTCCACAACAGGATGCAAACTAATGCCAACAACACCGTAACAATAATAAGCTACACAAAACAACTTAATAATCGTTCTAGGAACTCGGACGAGCCACCAAATGTAATGAAATAAGACCGTATGCGGCCACCAAATGTAATGAAATAATGTGGCGTAAGGTATTTAAACACTTACTGGACCACCATTATTGTAGATGCGCAGGTCTGAGCAGATTTTATCCTGCACAAACTGCCACCAATGCGCGAGTTCTTCCTTTTTCCGATACTAAATTGCTTTTACTGTAATTAGGAAAAATGTAATTTCACAAGGGAATCCAACTTATGTTGGTCTACCAGAAAATAGACCTTTTATTGAAACTATCACAAAATTACATTAAACATTTGTATCGATATTAGCTCTGATTTAATAACTACGTTGACAAGAATTCAAATTAAAACAAACAGACAGTTTAAACTTAACTGTTGGCACATTACTTGACAGATTAATAGCTTATGAAAAATAAGAAATAGGAGGAAGAAGATGAAAGCTAAGTTAACTGAAATTTATTCTTTTGAACCAGACTGGGTGACACCTTTTTCCCCACACGAGCAGACTGCTGGGCTCCCGCACGTTCAAACACACCACGGCTCGTTACCTGTTGACGGTTCGTCTCTTGGAGATAAGAGTGGAGAAGTGACTGGACACACACGTGGATGAGTTTGTCCACCGGCCGTCCAGTTGGGACTTCAGCGTGGGTGGCTGATTCACGGTACGAGGAACTCGCCTCCCTCGGCAGGAAACAACGGTCAAGCGCACAGACTGATTTTCAAAATAAACTTCAGAAAACAAATTCTTTCAGAAATGAGTGCAAGGATCACAGTAAGGCTTTACTATGATTCCAGCTGAGACGTGGGTCGAGTTGACACATGACCGGAACGTCTCCAGCTTTTCCAGAGGAGAGAAAACCAGTTGTCAGTTAGTTCTCTCCAAAAACTAAAGTAAAAATGCAGGAAATGACCTTTATATGGGAGGCGGGGTCTTCCCCACCTCCTTAATGGCTACAGGCTGGTTTAACAAAATAAAAGATGGAAGTTTGATCCCATAGGCAGAAAGACTCTTGACGGACAACAGGAAAACTGTTTACATAAACAGCCAGATGGACTGGCCTGTTGAGTCTAAGTTGCAGACAAAACAGAGAAAGTAACAGCTTTTTCCCTGACTCACAGTCTTAGATTCAGAGCACACTTTGTATTGAAGAATAAACCAGCATAAAGGTCAAACTCATGCAAGTAACAGATCATCATTGAAATGACAAAAAGTATACTGTTTGATCAATTCTGAATTAACACACATTAATAAGAAAGTTCAATCTGATTAATTAGTGTCCATTAATTCATGATAATTTTTAACCAATATGGTGTCCACTTGTCTCCTTGAGGGTTTCAAGAAGGTGTAACACTTAGAGTTTCAAAGAGATGCAGAGAGGTGTACTTGAAGGTCAAGCCTAAAATATCATAGGTTAGGTGTATCACTACATGAGTCATGAGGACTCATTTTCAAGAGAGACCTGTTTTAGACAGACAACATAAAGAAAAAAACAACAATATTAAAATGAAAAAATGTGTTATAAAAACCCTTCGTGTTAGCAGCATAGTCCTGTTAGAAATACTCAACCATAAAAAACTCTTGAGACACGAAAGGAAAAACCAACATGAACAGCATGGAAGCATGGTGCCCTGATATGAGATGAAGAAACTGACGCAGTACTTACAGAGACACTAATGAGGGGAAAATATAGAATACCTAGGGTGAGCACTGACTGTGGACAGATGAAGGTGGCAGGATCACTAGAAAATACTGAGAAGACTGACAGATGGAGAAATGACTGGAAAAACTAAGACACAAGCAGCAGGAAAACAGAAAAACTAAAGACGGAGCGCAGACCGGGACAAATACAACTGATTAACTTTAGAAGTCACCCTATTTCAAGATGGCTGCCAGAAAACAAAATGGTTGCATTTTAGTCAGATTTACATAAACAGAGATGAGATTTGATGTGATAGAAGCTGAGAGTCATCTTTAACACAACTCAGCTCGCTAAGATTTAATTGCATGAGATTGTGCGTAATGTTATTTTCGAAGTATGCCCAAAATGGTTCCAACTCTGTCATTTGTCATAAAAAGATTATCTTATTTATGGGATATCCTTTGAAGAATCCTTTCATTTAACTCATCAGTATGTTGATTCTTGAATGTGTCGCATCCTTTTAGCAGCTTTCAGCTGTTTGGAGATGAAGTGTGTGAGAAGTTTCTCAGCTTGATTTCATCACTTTCCTGCCAAGGAAATGTAAACTTCATGCACAACTCCTGGCACAGCTCTTTGCCCAGCTCGCCCGGGCACAAGGCACGGCAGGCTACAACATCGCACTAAATTACTGGCAGACACAAGTAAATGTTTGTATGATGTTCGACGTTGGCTTCTGGCTGAACCTTCTGGCTTCTGGTTGGATCCTGGCTTTATATTCAGAGAGCTCAGCGGTTGGTGGCATAAATGATTATTACCGAGGTGTGACTTTCAGGAGCGTAATGAATATGAGTGCATGAGGGTGGAAACTCTCGGGAAGTAGGATGGTCTTACAACAGCGTGAAGCGTCCTCTCAAAATGAAATCAGTCACAGATTAGAGTAATCTATTCCAGTCACAGTCAGCGGATTGTGGAGGATTCTGAACAGACACTGTCAGACATCATTAAAGTGACATCTTCAATTCTTGG
>JBBPBX010081256.1:0-15991 GCA_038048925.1 Garcialebias charrua | reverse complement strand
ATATATATGTATATGTATATATGTGTATATATATATGTGTATATATATATATATATATATATATATATATATGTATATATATGTATATATATATATATGTATATATGTATATATGTATATATGTATATATGTATATATATATTATACAAACCAGATTCCAAAAAAGTTGGGACACTAAACAAATTGTGAATAAAAACTGAATGCAATGATGTGGAGATGGCAAATGTCAATATTTTATTCGTAATAGAACATAGATGACAGATCAAAAGTTTAATCTGAGTAAATGTAACATTTTAAAGGAAAATATGTTGATTCAAAATTTCACAGTGTCAACAAATCCCAAAAAAGTTGGGACAAGTAGCAATAAGTGGCTGGAAAAAGGAAATTGAGCATATAACGAACAGCTGGAAGACCAATTAACACTAATTAGGTCAATTGACAACATGATTGGGTATAAAAAGAGCTTCTCAGAGTGTCAGTGTCTCTCAGAAGCCAAGATGGTAAGAGCATCACCAATTCCACCATTGTTGCGCAGAAAGATAGTGCCGCAATACCAGAATGGTGTTACCCAGCGTAGCAAATCAGAGAGTGAAGGATTTGCTATGTTCAAAATGATCCGAGCACAGAATTCCAGGAGCACTTCACCTTAGTATAAAAAGATTTAATTGAACACAAAGTTAACGTATGCAGATATTACATGAAAATCAGAATGCAGTCTGAGGAACAAAGTTAGAGTGAACCTTGTCTTGAATTCAGCTTGAGGTTTGTTAGACGAATCACTGTTTGTCACTGTGATTTATAGGTTTGTGTCATGCCCCACCCAATCCAGAGCGAACAGGTATCTAAACCTCTTGATGTTGAGTGACACCTTGTGCCAGTCACTCATGAGTAGATTCTGTCTCCATGGTTACTCGAAGGCCGTAGACTAGCTGCACATTATTTTGACTGATAACGGAGAATTTATGGTGTTGTTTACCAAGCTATTCACTTTGGTACTCATGGTCTACATTAAAAGTGCTAACACACTATTGTTTGGCGTCTAATACTTAACTATTATTACTGTGAGAACTATGGAAGACTAATTACTAAAACTGTATTAGTACTGTATACAGTATATAAATGTTGTGATTTAACTTTGAATCAATGTGTGAGCAGTAGAAAGGCCTCACCTTTGTCTCTGGCTACAGGACATGTTGCTTCAAAGAACCAGTTGAAAGTTCGTTCGGCGCTTTGTCTGACAGGAAACACATTTCACGTCATTTGCATGAGATGATTCGAGCAACATCTCATTAATGCAGAAACAAATGAGCAAAGCTGTTCATGACTCAGAGCCTGACCTGATGTGCACAAGTTTCTGATCAGGGGTCACGATAAAGCGAGAACATTTACTAAAGACAGGAAGAAAATTCTACAGATGTATCAGCATTACATTTCTAAAATGATCATTTGCATATCAGACACTTTTACTATGTGAGAAGAACAATTCTCCTGCTGAGAGTAAAAGCAGCAGAGAATAGACAGCAGAGCTGCTGCAGGAAACTTCCTGTGCAGTTCTGGGAGAAAGTACTAAAACCACAAGAGCTGAGTGACAAAGTGATGATGATGATGATAGAGGTCAATAAAGTGCATTTTAAAAGAACTTACTGTACTTCAGTCTGGAGCCCATCCTGTCTAAATGTGACTGTTTCCATGTGTTTGTCAGAGTAGTGGCCGACACTCACAGCTCTGGTGAATAGAAACGACAGCAGCAGTCTGCTCAGTCAGCGCTGGAGTGGCTGAACACTTTCTGGTTCCTGTCAAGTGTTCTTGTCAATGTGTAAATGACGTGCATGTGATGAGACAACCTCTAAAAAGTCAGTGGTAAACACTTCTCCGAACTTTGCATGCTTTCCTTTTAGTTCCGAGCTTCATATATTTGGAAAACCTGTTCAAATACAAATCAAATATTAAATCATCTCAAGTTTAACTGAACCATCTATTTTTTTAATGAAGGCAATTCCTCAATATTAACACAGAAAAAACTGAAAGTTATATACCATAACTCATGTTCCCTGAAGGAAGGGAACGAGGTGCAACATACTTGCTATGGGAATTGCGCCCCCGTGATTACCTGAAGGAATACATTCACGCCTTTTACGGCAGGGGGCGTCACCCCGCGCCAGAGGTACCGCCCTTTAGGTACTTAGGCGACTGACGCCCCTCCAACTGTCTCCAAAATTGCACTTCACCGAGCTTTCAGCATTGAAAAGGGCCAGCTATGTTGCACCTCGTTCCCTTCCTTCAGGGAACATGAGTTATGGTGCATAACTTTCAGTTCCCTTTCAGTTCGGTCTCTCGGTGCAACATACTTGCTATGGGAACGTAATTCATTCACGCCCTTGAAATGCTCAGTGAAATGCCTGTTAGTGTGAACGTCTGCCCTTGACCAGAAGGCATCTCAAAGCTACTTTCTATTGTGTATTAGAAAGAACAGCCTGAGTGACATCACACGCAGTAACATCCAAACTGTAGTACTTTGCAAAAGTGTTTAAAGAGCTCCAGTTCGCAGCAGCACAAATGTCTGCAACTGACACGCCCTTGAACAATGACCAGGAAGTGGCCAAGCCCCTGGTTGAGTGAGCATGGACTCCAGGGGGCACTTGTTGACCTTTGCTACCGTATGCCCTCTTAATGGCCTCCGTCACCCAATGTGAGAGGCGCTGTCTTGATAGGGCCTTTCCTGTAGCAGGTGCGGCAAAGCATACAAACAGTTGGTTTGTTTTTCTCCATTCGGCTGTTCTCTGCATGTAGATGCGTAAAGCCCTCACTGGGCAGAGAGCCTGTAGCCTTTCCTGTTCCTGAGTGAGGACAGGATCAGGCGGAAAGGAGGAGAGATCAAAGTCTAGACTCCTATGGTTCAGAGTCAAGACCTTGGGGGTGTATGCGGGATTAGGCCTTAGTGTGACCTTTGACCCGTCAGGGGCGAATCTGGTACACATTGGATGTACAGACAATGCATGGAGGTCACTCACGCGTTTCGCCGAGCAAAGAGCCAGGAGAAGAGCAGTTTTATAAGATAGAAGATCTATCTTAATCTCGCTCAGAGGCTCAAATGGTGGGTCGCAAAGAGCCCCCAAGACCAGGCCAAGATCCCAACCAGGGGTCAAGGTCCTGCTGAGTGGCTTGGTTCGAAGCACACGTTTCATATATCTCATTATGATTGGATGTGCTCCAGGAGTCCTGTGTCCCCAGCCCTCGTGACAGGTAGAGATAGCTGCAAGGAACACCTTAATCGTTGAATAAGAACGACCCTTTTCTAGTAAATCCTGAAGGAATGTTAGTAGTTGAGCCAGGTCGCAAGCATAAGAAATTATATTTCTTTCTGAGCACCAGGCTTCGAAGATACGCCACTTTTGTGCGTTTAGAGACTGTGTTGACCCAGAACGGGCATTTTGTATGGTTTTCACCACATTCTCAGGCAGGCCCGGAGCCATCAGCTTGTCCTTTTCGGCTAACAGGCTGGAATTAATTCCAGATCCTGGCCTAAGCAGCTGGACTGCGACTTCCTGTGTGAGTCTTTGAGGGTCAACCTGTCTGTCATGTTTTTACCCCTCACAGCCAGTCATGTTTATGTTTGTTGTTTCTGCCAAGCTCTGCCTGCTCCTGTCTCTCACTCACCCGGCAATCAAGCTCATGCTCTACACCTGTTCACCTCCCTACTTAAGCTCCCTCCAGTCACTCAGTCAGTGCCAGATTCTCTAATCTTTCACAAACAGTAGAAATCCAGCATACCAGGTCTTGACCCTTGCCTTGCCAAGGCTCCTTGCATGTTTTTGACTCGCCTTGCCTAAACCTTCTTGGATTTTGTCTGCTTATCTGCCCATGGTTTCTGACTCTGTGCCTTCCCCTTTGACCACGCTTTTGGACTACGATTCGGCTCTGTTTTTGGCTCTCTGCTTCAACGTGCTTGACCCCTGCAACGGCTTATGAACCACGATTCTGGATCTCCCAATTCTGGACCTCAAGTCCTTTTAATCTGCTCTGCTGCAGCAGCTCACTTTACAGGAGTGACATCTCTGGCTTCAGCATGACTAAAGCTTCAGCTTCAACATCAAGACAGAAGGTTAGTGAAAACCCCAATATCCACCTGCACTTCCTGATCCACGTCTAAGTCACTAACTCTTCTGTCTTGACAGATTGGACCCGACCAGGACCCAGACCTCCACCAGAGATTTCCCACCATTCAGAAAATAAACTGTTTAACCACTCTTGGCCTTGCTGTTTTGCTGATCCAAACCTGGTTCTTGTCACAGCCAGGTTGGGGAGTGGGTCTCCACGTTGATGTGTTAACAGACTTCCCTGATTGAGTTTCCTCGAAGACAGATGAAGTTCATTAATTTTATTAGATTGAGTCGGCACAGGAAAGCTACTGTTTCCTTCCGAAATAGGATTTATTGGATTGAGGGGTTGCTGCTTCTGTAAACGAGCAGATCTCCTGAATCCAATTGTGGTCCCACCCAGTGGAATACTGTTGTGTGGGGACAAGTTTGACGCAGCTTTGTGTGGAAAATCACGTGTTTCTCTTCCATCGCTCGAGCGTTGTGTGTCCTTCATGAATAATAAAGGAGCAACAGTAACGTGTGAACGTGGGGATGGTCCTTTGTGACCGGCAGACTCAAGATGGTTTGTTGATAAGGAACCCAGTTTCCTTTCAAAATCAGGAAGAAAATTCTGGTTCAACTCCGATTCTTTTACACACACAGTAACGTGATCACAGCCATTGCTTTGACGGTGTGAAAATTGTGTCTGCCTTGGGGTATCCGACGTGCTCTCATGTGGTGCGAACCTGTCACATGCTCGTCTGGTTAGTGTATTAGCCGACCCTTGCTCATAATGGAGCGGGGGCTGGGACACGTGCCTTTTCCCACCTGTCTCCGCGAAAGGTGTAGGGTCTGTTCACAGACACCTCTGGGTCTGTCTTCTGGAGACAGGTCCTGAGGCACCCTGCTGGGGCTTATCCACAGTATTCCTACGTCCCATGATGCTTTGCGCGAAATGTGCACACGACTTCCGGTTGACCGGAAACACCGTTTGTTTACATGCGAGTAATACAGTTGAAGACAGTCCAAACTTTGTTGTTTTAGTTCATTAAAAATGTGGGAACACCACTCGTTTTGTTAAAAGAGGAGGGACAAATAAAAAGAAATTACAGATGTTACCTGATCGCGCAGACATAATTTAAAAATAACGCGTTTGCTCCGGCCTCTCGGCTAAGGTTTATTAGCAGCTATCTCGGCTAAAGATACCAGTCGCGTCTGAGATCTATCGTTTTAAGACAGTAAATCTTCCAAAACTCTCATTAATAAACCCTCCCCGACTAAAAAGATGTTACCTGATCGCGCAGACATAATTTAAAAATACATAAATAGCGAACGCGTTTGCTCCGGCCTCTCGGCTAAGGTTTATTAGCAGCTATCTCGGCTAAAGATACCGGTCGCGCCTGACATATATCATTTTAAGACAGTAAATCATCCAAAACTCTCATTAATAAACCCTCCCTGAATAAAAAGAAATTACAGATGTTACCTGATCGCGCAGACACAGCCATAGAGAAGGATGCAGGAACACTCTTTCTTTGTTTTGGGTCCGTGTTGAAAACACTGTTGTTTTAGCCAAAGATTTAGCTTGGTCCGGTTGTTGGTGCAGCCGCGAACAGCACAGCAGGTACCTGAACCCCGGTAGGACATTTCAGTAAACGTTCCGTTTAAACAAAAGCTGTGTTTGCTCCGATAAAATGAATGAAAATAACTTTCAAAAACACCCGCGATCCATACTCGCCTATGGAATAAAGGCACTTCCGGTGTCGGACAGGAAGTACAATGCACATTCGCTTCTACAGTGACACCCCCAAGAATACTGTGGATTGAGTAGGCTGGCACCCCATGAGCTGTGAGGGAGGGGGATGTGCCCCCCCCCCCTTATGACGGCTGACAGACCAGAGAGGCCTGTTCTGTTGACATTATTTGTGTTGGTGTTGTTGTTGTTGTTTTTTTTGAACATCAATAAAACAGGGATGCGCTATTTTATGAGTTTTATTCGTGCTTACGTGCAACAACATACATGACTTGATGTCAATCATAAAAGGGGGAGCATGGTTTGTGCATGCAACAGAGTTATCAGCCATTTGTACTTTGCTACAAATAAAGTCTGAACAAGGTGCGAACACTCCCGTTACCGCGTGGGTGGGAGGTCGTCTAAAAATGTAAACGTGGGCCTGGTTCACCAGGCACGTTTTTTATGAGTGTCCCGGCTTGCCGAGGAGGCCCTATGCCTGCTCGCTTGGCGTGGGACAAACCTGTTTTTGTTCCATGCGTGCTCGGAGCGAGGTTGGCTCGGCGGGGGTCTTTGCCGAGGTTCCTCCTCGTATGCTGTCCGCTTCTGCGGTGGCGCACGCGTCGTCGAGCGGTGCCGGCTGTGCAGGTCTGCCTCCAGCAGGCTCTCTGGGGGGGGGCGAAACTCCGACGAGGAATGCCCACCCTGAGGGCTTCAGCCTGCCTGCGCCTTTGGTCCAGCTTGGTTTGGATTCGCTCCAAAGTCTGGCCAAAAAGTCCCTCCGCTTCTATCGAGTGGTGGAGAAAAGGCACCTTTTGTCCCTCCGGTAAATCCGTCAACGTCATCCACAGGTGGCGGATCGCGATGACCACTTCCGCCATACTTCTGCCCTGAGCCACAGCAGCCGACCCCATCATACGGAGAACGAAGTCTGTTGCTCTGCGGGCTTCGTCCAGTAATTCTGCAGTAGTTTGCTTATCCGAGGTTTCCTGCAGTTGTTGGAGTTTTTTTGCGAGGTAAGCCTGCATCATTGCTGACGCGTTCATGGCACGCGCCGCGAGTCCTTGAGCTCTGTAGCACTTCTCGAGAAGCGACGCTGAGGCTCTGCTAGCTTTGCTAAGGAGAGTCGGTTTTGTTCCTGATGACTTGGAGCTAGGTAGGATGCCTGCGTGCCCTCAATCTGAGGCGCGCTGGCTAAACCCACTTGATCCATGCCTTCCACGTCGAGGAATTGTGAGAGAGGAAGGAGCATGGGCGCTCGTGGCTGAGGCCAGGTGTGGGTTAGTTGCGTGAGAAAGTCTGGGAACACGGGCATCCTTTGCCTTGTTGCAGCCTGCTGTTTTGAATAAAAATAGTTTCCCGCCAGCCTCGTGACCTGTTGGCGAGGTGGGGGTTCCGGCCAGGGGATGTTCAGCGCGTCCGTTGCTCTGTGGCAACGGTCGAACAGGGTCGGGATGGAAAAGTCTGTTTCAGGGAGTACAGGTACCGGGGTCCTGGAGAGGTCCTCTCCCGGATCCCCGATTTCGAGTTCTGGTTCCTCCGCCGAAAATTCACCCGAGGCTGAGATGGAGAGCTGGTCTTCATTCATCATGCCTCTGGTGTCGAACTCGACTGTTAGGTCCACCATGGGAGCAAGCGGGTCAGGGCTGTCGCCCCATTCAATGCGCGTGCTGTCGTGTAGAGCCATGTGTTCGAGCTCTGGGGTCGGAGTGAGGGTCTCCGTGGTGTCTGGGTCCTATGGACCAGCTGAGCTTCCCATGGCCTTAGCCACGAGGTCCACATCTGATGCCATAGCACCACAGCCAGCATCTGGCTGTAGTGTGGGCAAGAATCAAGCGTGTCCAGAGCTTGTCTTGCATGAAATATACCCAGGCAGATTGGACAGGCCTCATGGGTGTCCGTCGCTGCGAGGGCAAATCCACAGCCACTGGGACAGGCGCGCGAGGTTGGGCTCGCCGTCCCACTGGTTTTCCTTTGAAGTTTTGTCTTTCGCTTTCCCTTCTCCGGAGGCATGTCCGAGATAAGGCGAGCGAGACCTTCCAGAATCCTTTTTCTTCGTTGTTCAAGTGTCTCCTCCATCGTGTTGCTTTCGCTGGCTAGCCCGCTAGTATGTTAGCCGGGGTAGCGGTTGTGGTGTAGTTATAACACCGTTGAGCGAAGCAACCTGTAGAGAGAGGAGAGAAAAAAACTTTGAGGTTATAGAAATGTGCGCAAGAAAAATTCTCTGTGCGCTCTGTGCAGGGAGCGAGCTCACCTCAAGTTGAGCGATAGAGCAGCAAAGAAGTCCTGCGAAGAAGGTTTTGCAAGGTGAAGTGCAAAAAGAGACAGTTGGAGAGGCGTCAGTCGCCTAAGTACCTAAAGGGTGGTACCTCTGGCGCGTGAATGTATTCCTTCAGGTAATCGCGCGGGAGCGAAATTCCCATAGCAAGTATGTTGCACCGAGAGACCGAACTGAAAGGGAACTGCTAAGTATCATCTAGCCTTGAATTTGTCTTCTAGTTTTCGGATGAACAGCTGGTACAGGTATGCACACTTTTTAGCCAGAGAGCGTCAGGACTCTGCGTGTTACATCTACATTTAGCTTCCTGTCTCAGCACCTACCCTACAGGTGGGGGCATTAGAGCAGGGGGTGTCATTCTGTGCGCTCCAGATCAGCTTCAGAGGGTTCTTTAGAGAACACCTGCAATGTGAGCCTAAGAGGTGCGAATTGAGTACTTTGTCGCAGCCAGTGGTGTCGGGTCAGTTCGCTGATTGGACATCTTGTGGACAGTTCACGGTCTGTGTGCACCGCATTCATCATCAAGACTCTTATCAGGTGGTGGTGGGGTCACTGCCCACTGAGAGGTGCCGAGCGGTGTACCACCCAGGGGTGCAGTTCACAGGTGTACCCGGCAGGTAGGATATGTATCCTGGTGAGGATCTAGCCTGGCTGTGTGGACATGAGATGCTTCTGACCTTGCCCACTGACTGGACTGGACTTTGTGCACCGGTGGCGGTTACTGACGGCTCATTTATGGCGGCTTTGACTAATGGTTCTCAGTATGGAGGTGGACGTCTGGCGTGGCACAGCTTGAGTCGACGTGGGGTTCAGAAGTTCCGGTAGAGTGGAAGCGTTGCTTCTTTCCGGGGGCAGATCAGGGGACTTATAGGTTGCGCGTGGAAGTCTTACATTACCATTTTGGGATGTTCATTTATGAGGCGGTTCGGGTATTACAGAGCACCTCTGCGGAGCGGAGGGCCCCGAGGATAGTGTCCTTCCGTCGTACAGTGGTGTTGGATTTGTTTACTGCGTCTAGGAATTGGGTATGTGTGATCATCGGCAGGGACACCTGTTGTACTTACATACCAGATGAAACGGCTGCAAACCCCCAGGCGCAGGTGACAGCAGCCCTGGCACAGCTGAAAGAACTTCAGAAGGCGAAAGTGGAAGATGCACCGGCTGGAGAGTGGGATGTGATGTCTTGGTTCACTAGTGGGTCATGGACTCAGGTGTTGTTCAAGATTTTGGCAATTCTGCTGGCTATTCTGGTTTTATTTTGCGTGTTTATGTGGTGTGTGGTACCTTGTGCGCGGGCAATGGTTTCGAAGATGATGGCATCTAGAGGGGGGATGATCATGGGACTATGTTCCCCATGGTGCAGGCCAGATGCGGTTCATTGCCAGACGGACGTGAGCACCTGCGTCTGGTTGAAACCAGATACCTGTAGAGGCGATGAGGTGGTTGGAGGTGGACTTGAGGTGGAGTGACAGTTATCCTGGTACATTTAATCAATTTGCACATATCCTTTAGGAGTTTGTAGTGTAGGTCAACGTAGTTTTAGGACGTGTATTAGTTTTAGCATTTGATTTGGGGATTAATTTTGGAGTCGGATAGAGGTAAATGGAGTCGGATAGAGGTGGATTTTTAGCAGCAAGTGCTTCGCACTGTAGTTGAGTTGTAGAAGTGGCGTAGATGAGTTGGTTCGGTGGGTTGATTTTTGGTTGTTAGGTTGGGGTCCTCTTTGGAGAATCCAAGGGGGTCGTGTAGGTTATGTTGACCTATTTTTAATAGGTAAAGAGAGGGTGTTGAAGGATTAGATACCTTTTAATACGATATTCTGATTGAAACCAATATACAAGTGTTCTGTAAACAAAGTATTATCAATGGATTAACAAATGTTTGTGCAAGCATGTTTACTGTGCAGCTTGGAAGCAGCACACACAGGGTAGGCCAAACAGGGATGTCTACATTCATGGGGACAAGCCCAGAAATCAAACTGAGCCACAGAACATCTAAAAAATATAAAACACACACATAGTGACATTCTAAAACAGACAAACTGGTGCATACACATAAAAGTCCATGGTACAGACATATATAAACATATATACATTAAACTCTTTATGTCTTAAAGACAAAAGAGAAGCCACACACACACAATAATATAAGGAATCTAAACAGCGCAGTATGAGACCCTGGGGGCCGTTCATAACCGTTGTCCCGGCAACCAGGATTTTATCAGTAGAACAGCCAATCACACACCAGAAGAAGCTGCAGATTATCACACAACAACTAGGGAAAAAGGAGCATTCTCGGGGGACCTTCGGCGGGACAGGTCTGATATGCTCACAATTTCTTGTGCACAATGAATTGTTCTATTTCCTGTTAAACTCTGATTATTCTGTTAATCTGTGCCTGTCAATAAATCTTTATCATTTTAAGACACGTCTGGCTTATTGAACACCATTGAAAATTCCTTCATTAGCTACTAGCATATTTAGCTACTAGCATACTTAGTCAAAGTCAAAGTCAACTTTATTGTCAGATCTGCAATATGTACTGTACAGGACATACACAGGACCGAAATTGCGTTTCTCTCAGTCCCTCGGTGCAACAGTAAACATCTAAACATTGAAACACTGAAACATATAATAATAGACATAAGCATAAAATAGTAAAACTAACACTGTCCTGAGTTTTTGCATAGTGGTATAAGAGTATGAAAATTTACACCAACTCTAAAACTAAAACATTAAACATTTAATGAACATAATACTGTCCTGAGTTTTTGCATACTAGTATAAAAAAAGAGTATAAAAAGTATAACTAAAATAAACTAAAGGTTTCTAGCATTGACATTTGCAAAGTGGCAAAGCAGCGTATGAGTTAATGTACACAGTATATGTATGAGGTAGTAGTTGATGTTGTTATAGAGGCAAAAAGTGGCATATGCAGTAAGGCACATTAGGCATCCCTAAATAAGACCGTTCAGAGCACACTGTATATGTATTAGCTACTTTGTTGACTTTGTTGCTTCAGATGGCGAAGCGATGAGCAATCTGAAAAGCTCTGAAGCTTATTAGTATCTTCACATTAAAAAGGTTGGTCCTGTTATGTTAAGAGAGGTGGGACACTTTCTTATTTACCTTAAGGCAAACACAGAGTCCAGTCTAAGCATTAAAAATCCACATCACCAGGTCCAGCTAACAATGATGTTGCTTTGGACTTTTGAGCTGCAAGATGTTTATCTGGAAACCAACTGATTACCTGGAGCTTGACATTTCTTTTGACAAATACTTTACTGATTCACAAATGAGGCACCTTGAGAACTTTTAATAAAATACAGTAAATGAAAACAAATAATGAAATAGACAGGAAACGATCTTTAAAAACTTGATAATGAAAAAAGTGACATTTAGATAGAAACAGTAGTTTATTGCAAAGCAAATTAATCTCTGCCCAAAATACCTGGATCTGTAAAAAATACAATAAACGAAAACAAATAATGAAATAGACAGGAAACGGTCTTTAAAAACCTGATAATGAAAAAAGTGACATTTAGATAGAAACAGTAGTTTAATCCAAAATTAACTGATATAGTGTGTTCTGTTCTCCGATATGTATATATTTAATAAACCCTTGAGGCTACACAGAAGCATGCGTGACACGACTCCGTCTTAACAGGTAACCTTTATTACGGTCCGACCCGCAACACAATACAACACAAAGGTTCCTACCAACAGCCTGATACTACATCCCCCTTTCTGAATAGGATTTGTTGTGAGGGTCTACAAACATAATTGCACTAATACTTTCCTAAAGCAGAATGTGCTAGAACTCTAACTTATTATCACTGTTATTCATTTCTGATACACCAACAGTGCACAAACTCAAATCTCTTTACAGTCACAGTTCAGCCTAAGAACCCAGATGTATATAAATCTCAGAACAGTAATCTCTGTAACATTTAACTTTAACTAAGAGGGAGGGGTGGACTACCCAAATCCTCTAACTGAGTGTGGGGATTATTCTGCCCCATGCAGGAAACTCACTCAGTTCCTATGAACAACAGTGTTGGGAATGTTACTTCAAAAAAGTAATTAATTATAGTTACTAGTTACTTCGCCCAAAAAGTAACTGAGTTAGTAACTGAATTACTCACCTATAAAAGTAATTAGTTACCAGGGAAAGTAACTATTGTTTGTTTGGTTGGTTTAAGTTTAGATATATCTACGAATTTTAAGTAGAAATGCTTACAGCACCTCAACAGAACATGACTGTTTGACATACTATACTTCAAGTTTTTTCTTCATTACAAAATACAGGTTAACAAAATAATATAACAATTGTGTTTTTCAGCTCTATGTACACCCTGTACTGTTCAAGTGTTTTCTTAGAAATAAAAGTAAACAGTTAAAATAAGTGCTTTGTAGTGTAAAATAAAATCAAACTCTCACACAACTGGTTCTTCAAGAATTTTCTTAAAAACAAAAGAATCATTTTCACAATATGAAGTACTTTTAAAACAGTACTGAAAAGCTGAATTACCTGAGCAGTTGTGAGATGCTTGTCAGATCAGATACGACGGACGTACACTTCGCTCCGGGACATAATGTACACTTCACATGCACGTTCTTGCCTTTTACCTCAAGGAGAGTAAAGTAATTTCTGTATTTCCACTTTGAAAACGCCAACTTTCCCTCCAGACTCGCCATTGCTGCCAGACTTCTGTTAACTTTTCAGATTTGAAGCTTCCTGCTGCAGCGTGTGAGCTGAACAACAAAACCGCTGATTGGCTGACCTCTGACTGACACTCTACCTTAGCCAATCAGCATCATCCTTTTTGTTTCGCCCCTCCCCTCTGCTCCCACGTCTATAGCTCATGCTCCTACCCTCCCTCCCCTCTGCTGCTTCCACCCTCCCTCACCAACAAGGGAAAAAAAAAGTAAACAAGCAGCGAGAGACAGCGCGCAGAAGACAAAATAACGTACACCATTTTAGTGTTTGTAACGGTAACGGCGTTGTAACGATAGACATAGTAACTACTTAGATTACCCGTTAATGAAAAAAATAACTCCGTTTGTAACGCCGTTTATTTATAACTCCGTTATTCCTATCACTGATGAACAAATATAATCATCCAGATAAGCTGGAGGTCTCCTATTTCTCAGTGAAACTCGACTCTCAGGTGGTGGAGTCTGATGGCTAGCCTCCTGCTGGTCTTCATCTGGATCAGGTGTGTGTGTGGAATTGTCAATGTTTTCTTCATGTACTGTCTCATGTGGAACAGCAGAAGTTTCAGTTGCTCTAGGAGTGTGTGAAAGGTGGTAGTTATTCCTTCTCAGCAAGCCTCTGGGTGTCTCGACAATGTAGGATCGAGGTGGACCTGCTCCAGACACTACTCTTCCTCTTGTTTGCAGATCTGTCACCCACACCTCCTCACCTGGATGTAGAGTTGACATGTTGTGAGCCCGGTGCCTCCGGTTGTAGTTTTGTCTTTGTTTCTGTCTATAATTGTCCTCTGCAGTCCTCAGTTTTTCCATATCAACATTCTTTGGTGTTAGTTGCGACTGAGTAACAGGAACAGTTGTCCTTATCCTCCTTCCCATGAGAAGCTCAGTCGGACTGAATCCATTTGCCAATGGAGCGGAACGGTAGGCCATGAGAGCGAGATACGGATCCTTCGACTTTTTAAGGAGAGTCTTGATGGTTCTGACAGCTCTCTCAGCCTCGCCGTTGCTCTGAGGAAAATTTGGGCTGGAGGTTTCATGGCTGAAACCCCATTCTTGTGCAAATCTTCTGAAGGAATCTGAAGCAAACTGTGGCCCGTTATCAGATCGGAGACATTCTGGTATGCCATGCCGTGCAAAGATGGACTTACAGTGTTCGATCACTCCTTCAGATGTTGTGGAGGTAAGTTTTGCAACTTCAAAAAATCTGGAGAAATAATCCACAACAATCAAATATTGTTTTTCCTTAAACTGGAAAAGATCAGCTCCCACCATGGCCCATGGTCTTTGTGGGAATTCAGTGGGCAGTAGTGGCTCTTTGTGTTTTGTTCTCTCCCGACAGCATGTGTCGCAGGTCTCCAACAGCTTAATCAGCTCGCTGCTGAGACCCGGCCACCACACTGAATGTTTGGCCCTTTCTCTGCATTTAGTTATTCCCAAGTGACCCTCATGTAGTTTCAAAAGAATGTCCTTTCTGAGAGAAGCTGGAATCACTATTCTGCTACCATAAAGAAGCAGACCATTTTGAACAGTAAGTTCACCTGAGAATGGCAGATAAGGCTGAACACTTTTCTCAGTAGAGTATTTATCTGGCCATCCTTCTACACAGAACTTTTTCAGCTGTTTGAGTATGCTGTCGTCGTCCTGATGTTTTTGGATTTCTCTCAGTCGTGGTTCCGTGGCAGGTAAAGATGCAACGACTGAGTCAACATACAAGTTGACCTCCTCTTCTTGCAGACCTCCTGACTCGCTGGAGATTGGAGCTCTGGACAAAACGTCAGCTGTAGCAATATTTTTTGAAACTCCTGCTTCACAGCTTCAATGGAGTCCAAACTAATTTGGTTTATTCTGGCAACCAGTTTTAATGCCATTGCAGCACGTCCACTCAGCAGTGATGTACACAAGTCCTTCACAACATAAATGTCCTCCTTGGTACTACCACTGTTGTTACTGAGAGTTGCTGTAAACATGCCTTTCACCTTCAAATCGGTGCCTCCCGGTCCCTGTAGGATTTTCTTTGGTTTATCTAATTTGCCTAATTGATGCTGAGAATACCATGTCTCTGGGACAGCTGTGACATCAGCTCCTGTATCTATTTTAAATACAGTCTTATGTTTGTCCACCAGTATGTCTGTCATCCATGGATTTTCATTAGCTTCTGTAGAAAGTGATCCCAGGAAAGCAACATCCTTGTCTATATTTGTGCTTTCTGTTTCAAATCCAGCATTTACTTCACATATTTTTTTATTTCTGCAGACTTTTGCAAAATGTCCCTTCTTTCCACAATAATTGCAAGCTGCTTCTCTAGCAGGGCATTGCTGCATACTGTGTCCTTTCATGTCACCACATCTTCTGCACTGGACCTTTTTATCCTGTGTTGTTTTTGTGACAAAAGGTTTGAACGCGGCCTTCGGTTGTCTGTAGCGCGCGCTCCCGCTCGCGTGAACGCGGTCCAACTGCGCCCCCACAATGTCCGGCTTGAAGTTAGCAAGAAGCATTTCCTGTTGCTTTTTTACTAGCTCGCTCTGACGGGCTCTGTTTAACGCCTTCTCGAGCGTCAGTTCAGCGTCCATTTGTAGCTGTTCTGATAGTCTTTTATCTCTCAAACCCACGACGAATCTGTCACGCACCATCTCATCATGCAAAGTCCCGTATCCACAGTATTCAGCCAAACAGTGCAGCGCGGTGTGAAAGCCGTCGATGGACTCACCCGTCTCCTGTTGGCGCTGATTGAATTTCGCCCGTTCAAATATAACATTCCTGCGGGCTACGAAGTGAGCATCCAGCCGTCCTTTAACAGTCTCGTACTCACTCGCTTCTTCTGGAGTTAGATGCAGGGAAACCAGTATATCTTCTGCCTCGTCCCCCATGGTGTAGATAAGCGTGTTTACTTGGTTTTCATCCGCTTGTGTCTCCAAACCAGACGCGATACGAAACCTCTCGAAACGCTTTATCCACTTCGTCCAGTCTTCAGCTCTGAACGTGAACTTTTCTGGCGGGGCGACTTGAAACTGGTTCATGATGACGTCGTTTTTAATTATTCTCTCTCTTCACTTAGTATTTTATACTTTTATACTTCTGACACCATGTTCTGTTCTCCGATATGTATATATTTAATAAACCCTTGAGGCTACACAGAAGCATGCGTGACACGACTCCGTCTTAACAGGTAACCTTTATTACGCCAAAA
>JBBPBX010081255.1:0-15991 GCA_038048925.1 Garcialebias charrua | reverse complement strand
TCACCGCCGTGTCCACCACCGGGTTTGAGGGTTGCCACCATGACAGGCACCAACAACCTTGAGAACTCATAAGACCATTGTTGTCAATATTGTTGCCAATATTTTGCGCATGCTTTTGTATCCACTCATCTAATTGCGTCCATGTTGATGTAATAATTGTTAATCATGTGTGTTTGGTGGGAATAATAATTATTTTCACATCATGAACAGTTTCTCAGAATCACTTGTAAGTGTCGCCAATGGAACCAAAACCACAGAAACGTGCGTACGCCAGCCTTGGGAGTTGCCGTGGGGCTGCGTACATTTCCACGTTCAATTCTGTTTTGATACATACGGAGTTTTGCGTGGAAAATGGCGTACGCAAGGTATTTGTGCGTACGCACCGTTGATACATGAGGCCCCTGGACTTTATGTTTACACCTTGAAATGCAAATGTGCACCTTTTCCTTTTCAATTTTTAAAACTTGGAAGGGATTCATTTTAAATGCTGCTGTTTTGTAAACGGTTTTTGAGCTGCACCTTAATTTTATATAAAAATATTGAAGTTCTCAAGACCTTGTTTTATGACTTTGTAAACATATCTTTCAGAATACTTTAAAAAATAATTTTTAGCATATAAATAGTATTGTGCAAGTATTGTTAAGCAAACTTACAAGTGTAACCTAACAATTACAATGACAACACGGTATTAGTTTTAGAAATTCAAAAATTTAACTTAAATGATAAAATAAACTGTAAACTAGAAGTAAATAGCAAGTGCATTGGGAGCATATGAAAAAGTGTACTAGTTGTATACTTTAAGTATACTTCAATAAACTAAAATATGAACTTGAAGTACACTATAAGTACATTGGAAGTCTAATAAAAAGTGTACTA
Organism: Garcialebias charrua; assembly: GCA_038048925.1. Classification (NCBI taxonomy): domain Eukaryota; kingdom Metazoa; phylum Chordata; class Actinopteri; order Cyprinodontiformes; family Rivulidae; genus Garcialebias; species Garcialebias charrua. Next base: position 15,115 of record JBBPBX010081255.1, on the reverse strand, counting down.
CTAGTATACTTTAAGTATACTTCAATAAACTAAAATATGAACTTGAAGTACACTATAAGTACATTGGAAGTCTAATAAAAAGTGTACTACTAGTATACTTTAAGTATACTACAATAAACTTAAGATGGGCCAATTTAGTCGCAAAAAAGTATATTGCAAGTAAACTGTGAGTATACTTAAAAGTACACTTAGAGACATATACTTTATATACTTAAGTATACTTAACAACATATACTTAAAGTATACTTCTTTTTGGTAAGGGTATGGACAGTTCTCTTTATTTAGGGACGAGCCCTATTTGTCACTGGGACAATTTTACTTTTTAATGAAGAGGCCCATTTTTATCAGTGGCAAATCTTATATTTTTATTTTTAAAAAGGCCTCTTTTTTCACTGACACATTCCAGTTTTTATTTTCAATTTAGAATTATTTCATTATACAGATATGTGCAAAGGCTCTGTTGATGTTATTCACTGTTTACAGAAAGATTTAATGCCTGTGTCTAAATAAAAAATCTGTTCAAAGTGCAATCTAATCTACTCTTAGTAGAAAATGTTTTATCATCAGGTGTAATGAAAAACATGAACTTAAGCTACCTTTAATTTTTAAAGTATAGTGTTGTGTGAGATTGATTATAAATTGTGAAAAGTGAGCTTCACTTATAGTCAGTGTTGTATAAAATATCTCAAAGTGTTACTTGTGTAAAAGTTCAACTATCTAACTTTTACCAAAGTAAATTTTACTTTAAGAGTATTACTTGACTTAAAGTCATAAAGTACCGTACATTTACTGTACTTAAGTATCAAAAGTAAATTTCTCATATAAAATATACTTAAGTATTAAAAGTAAAATATTGAGTAAAAGTGAGCTATTGCAATTTCCAAAATAAAATTTGGGAGGGGACTTCTTCCAAAAACACTTTTCTAAAGTCCACAATGACTATTATGTTATATTAAAATGTTAATGTTTATGCACTGATCTACCTGTTTCTGCTATATATACTGGTATATCTCTGCCGCATTCATCTTCATACTAGACTACGTACATTCGACATGTCCTCCTCTAGTGTGATGTGATTTTTGTCATGTTCAGGTGTGATGGATCTTACAAACCAATAGAAAGGTAGAATGATATATATTTATGCTTCTCATCCAATTACAATTATATTCACTCTATCCAGGCGGTGTAATTGATCTGTATATATTTGAGAAAAAAACCGATTCTGTTTATAACTTTTATGGACAGAATTTCTAGGCGCAGCCAAGGTGTTGAGAGGATCCGTTTTGGTGGCCTTAGAATCGCTTCTCTGTTTTTTGCAGATGATGTGGTCCTATTGGCTTCATCAGCTCGTGATCTACAGCTTTCGCTGGAGCGGTTTGCAGCTGAATGTGATGCGGCCGGGATGAGGATCAGTTCCTCCAAATCCGAGGCCATGGTCTTGAGCCGGAAAAGGGTAGCGTGCCCTCTCCGGGTCGGGGAGGAGGTCCTTACCCAAGTGGAGGAGTTTAAGTATCTCGGGATCTTGTTCACGAATGAGGGAAAACTGGAGCGTGAGATCGATAGGCGGATAGGTGCAGCGTCCGCAGTGAAGCGGGCGCTGTACCGGTCTGTCGTGGTGAAGAGAGAGCTGAGTCAAAAGGCAAAGCTCTCAATTTACCGATCGATCTACGTTCCCACCCTCATCTATGGTCATGAGCTTTGGGTTATGACCGAAAGAACGAGATCTCGGATACAAGCGGCTGAAATGAGTTTTCTCCGCAGGGTGGCTGGACTCTCCCTTAGAGATAGGGTGAGAAGCTCGGTCATCCGGGAGGGACTCGGAGTAGAGCCGCTGCTTCTCCACATCGAGAGGAGCCAGTTGAGGTGGCTCGGGCATCTGGTTAGGATGCCTCCTGGACGCCTCCCTGGTGAGTGTTCCGGGCATGTCCCACCGGGAGGAGACCCAGAGGAAGACCCAGGATACGCTGGAGGGACTATGTTTCTCGGCTGGCCTGGGAATGCCTTGGGATTCCCCCAGAGGAGCTGCTCCAAGTGGCTGGAGAGAGGGAAGTCTGGGCCTCCCTACTTAGGCTGCTACCCCCGCGACCCGACCCCGGATAAGCGGAAGAAAATGGATGGATGGATGGATATTTGAGAAAAAATAAATGGTTGAACAAGCCAAAAAAAAGCTAACCTGAAGCTTTAAAAGATGATATGGCCCTTTAAATTGTTAAAAAATAATCTAAAGGAGTGCTGTAGGGAAGCTAAAATTTGTTTAACAAACGTTAAATTGGTTACCAGTTACTTGAAAAATAAAGAAAATATTTAAAATAGCTAAACAAACGAAGTAATTATAACTCACTCAAAGAAAGTACATGTTTAAAATGGTGTACATAAGTTTAAAATGCTTAAACAAATAGTTTAACTGGCTAAAAACAGAAACTACAAAAGGCTAAATTACCCTTTAAAGTGTTCCATAGGTTTTAAAAGAGATGTAAGCAACCAAAAATAGTTTAACAAATGTTAAATTGGTTAACAATTGGTTAAAAAAATGCAGAAAACATGTTAAAATAGCTAATGTGAAAATAAACCAAACCTAACAAAACTAAAACTGATCTTTAAAGTAGTAGAACAGAAGGTTAGAGCATAATAGGCATTCACACACTAAACGGTCCCCACTTGGATGGTTAAATACCTTTTTTCACACACCTATCGGTCCTCAATTTGATGGTCAAAATCTTTTTTCAAAATGTTGCTGTTCTGCAATGTCTGAGGGAGTGTTTAGTGGGTGGGTGACATCTAGTGTCCAAAATTGCTCTCACACTCTTTCTAAGTCATTCAGAACTAGTGGTCCTCACTCTGCTGGTGTTTTTACTTGGTCCTCACTATGTGGGGAGTACAAGAATGTGTGTGTGTGTGTGTGTGTGTGTGTGTGTGTGTGTGTGTGTGTGTGTGTGTGTGTGTGTGTGTGTGTGTGTGTGTGTGTGTGTGTGTGTGTGTGTGTGAGTGAGTGTGTAAGAAACACTACTATCTACTCATGAGGGGTGTTGTCCAGCCCAGAAATCATGGAAAAACTTATTCATGCATTGTGTCATCACATGAATGCTGCCTCTGGTCTTGTGTTATGACAACTCTAAAGGGAACAGCCTCAGAGGAATATCATGGGCTAAATGAAACCAGAAAGACAGAAGAGAACAAGATACAGGAGTATAGCAAGACCCCTTGAGGATAAATAAACACAGTGGAAAAAAATGTGTGCTGCTAAGCTCCTAAAGCTTGTTTGAAGAGCCCCCAGGTTAAAGTCAGAGGCCACAGGTTAGGCTCACAGGTTATCAGCAACTGTTTGGGAGCTATGCACCAGCACTTTCAGCGTTAGAAAGATTATCCAAGAGAAGGAATTAGAAGGGGCGGTGCAAACTCACATTTACCCCCTAACATAGCTAACATTTCGGTGACCACCGCTGGATTCTGCAGGATAACTGTCGAGTGTGTGTGTGCCTTGTTCCTCTGGGTGTGTCTGAATTTGGAGCTGGGGTGTGAGAGGAAGTCGCTGGAGAGTGGAGGTGTTGAACCATGTCATCCTGTTGTTAGTGGTCACACCTGCTGTTCCCAGGAAGTGATGAGTCCACAGGAGGCGCTATGTTTTTATATTATAAAAGTTAATGTGGAGGAGCAAGCATATTAAAATAGAATGTGGAAATAAAAACACCTCTGACAGGCTCAAAAAGGTTTGAAGAATGCAGTTGTGACACAAAATGCTTAACAATAAACACTAGTATACGAACACACTAGTGTAAGTGTTTGTTGTTCCACTTATCGTGGCGTTAAATAAAGAGGGGTGGGGATGCATTAATGGCTTTTGTTGTAACTGTGACTTGAGCAAAAGGTTTCGAGGCGAAAAGGCAAAAAGAAAAGCAGCCGAGAGAAGAAGGGAGACGACACATGTTGCGTTCCTTTAAATGCTGACGTTGGAGCTTGGATCAGGGATTGATGTCAGATCCAACATTACTGTGTTCCACTTTCAAGTCAGAAAGCCTTTAGAATGTGTTAATGGTTGGCTAACTGGCAGTACCAGTGGATTAAATGTCATGATCAGCAGCCCCCGCTGGCCCCATCTGCTCACGTCTCTGCCTCTTCATGACATGCCACATTTTGCTCACTCCTGCCACAGTGTCTGCCCCTCATGCCACAGTTTCTGTTTCTCTGCTTTGGTTTGCCTATCACCCGTCTCTCAGCTCAAGCCTGCTCCTGTCACCCCATGCCACACCTCCCTTATGCCTCCACAGCAATCAGCACTCATCAGCTTCACCTGTTCACCATAAGCTCCACGCCCACAACTAACTGGTTCTGAATTATTATACCTTCCATTAGGGGTGGGCGATATGGCTCATAAATTATATAGTGATATTTCAGAGCATTATCACGATAACGATAAATTTCGTGATATAACAAAAAAAAAAAAAACAGAAATCAAATTTATTTATTTGACAAAATTAACTTAACATGTTGCTTTGCAGTATTATATAAATTTTTAAAAAACAACAAGGGGTAATTTTACTGAAATTACTTTATTTAGTAAAGTATTCAGTCTCCAAGTATAAAAATAAAAAAAATAAAAATAATCTGTTATTTAGATTGAAAAAGTCTGCACAAAATATAGAAGAACAAAATCCACCACAAAACTAAAGTGCAGGTTTAGTTTCCAAAATAACTCAATAAAATGAAGCTTAAAGAGGGGCTAAACTCAAAATTAACTTTTAAATTCCCTAGAATGTGTCCAGAATGTTGTATAGCACTATGTCTGTGTTAATCTTCATATATTTGTGCGTATTAGTTTAAATCTGCAATATTTGGACAAAAAACGTGTTTACGGTAACCCTATGGGTTGAACAGAGGAATTGCACCTTGATTTTCTTATTGGTCTAGGATTCTCACTGTGACGTGTTTTCTCACTCTGTCGTCACAAAAGTGGTTCAAGCAGAGCCAATCCCCTGCAGAGATGAGAAGGTCCTGCTGCAGTTCATGCTTTATATGGAAGTGGTACATTGCACTCCGGAAAAGTACTGCAACACCGCATATTATAGTTTTTGGAATGGCACTAGTTATTTGTATATTTTAACTTGTTTCTTTTAGGAATATTTTTCACATCATCAAAACTATTTGGTTGTATTTGTTTTCTTATTGTGCGATGGACAAAGCATGTATGCCAAGTTGGGACAGTGGTGGAAGTGCAGGTTTGGGATCCGAGAGACCCAGGTTCAAACCCTTGTCACGGAATACCTTGTGGTATTATTATTATTTTTTAGGCCTTTTGTTTTGGATAGATCGGGTGAGAATATATATAATGTATACATCTACATATTTATTCTTTGTTGTTGCTTGCTGTAAGTTGTTTGCTAGAGTTTTAGTTTGTTTTAGTTTGTTGCTAGAGGGGGCGTGAACGCAGCACATCCACCCACCTCCTCCCCTCCTTGTCTCTCGACACACCCATTTTCATGAGGAGTTTGAATCTGGTCTGGGGGCGGGGCTACCATTTCACAGTGGGTTGAGTGCCACTTTAAGATCTGTTGAGCATAAATGAAACCTATAACAAAATATATGTTGCCTTTAAATGAGCTATAACTTCCAGAACTTGTAACAAGGTGATCAGCTGACCCTGAAGCTTGTTGGTGTTTCAGCTTCATTTATTCATGCAGGAATGATTCATTTTTCTGACTGATCTGTCTCTGATCACCTGCCTCTTGGTCTGTGGACCGACTGTGAAACTCAAGAGACAGTTGAGCAGCGCGTGTTTGTACCGACAGGTTAGAGCGAGGGAGACACAGCCCACAGAGAAAGCTCAAAGAGGGGAGGGGGGAGGGGCGACAAGCTGTCTGTACCTGCAGTTTAGAGCAGGGGGGAGAGAAGCTGAGATGCGTGTTGTTTGTTTTTAGCATTTTAGCTAGCTAGTATTGCACGTAACAAATTAGCGTTACACCAGTACAGACAGGTGGAGGGAGGTGTGCAGTTCGGTTTGGTCGTTTGAAGTGCTTTGTTGTTAAGGGGGCTGGGCACCCTCATGTATTATGTCATGAAATTAGCATATCATGATATAACTTTTTTGCCCAGGCAAGCTTTTTTTACTGGTATTACCGGGGACGATATGATATGGCCCAGCCCTACCTTCCATGGTACTTAATATTAAGCCTTCATAGTTTCCTGTTTCATGCCGCCTAGGTTACCCTGCTTTGTTTCGACCTCACGCCTGTATTATGGATTATTCGCCTTGCCTGCCCCTCTTGGATTTGTCTGTCTCTCTGATCACAGTAACGACTCCGCCTTCTTCCTTCTACAGCTGCACCTATGGATCATGACTTGGCTCTGGTTTCTGTTCTCTGCTGAATGACCCCTGCTTCTATCTGGACATCGCTCTTGAACTTGCCCCCATGAACCACGTACCGCAGCTGCTCCACCAACGACATCATTGCTGCCATGCTGACAGGTGACTCTCTCCCTCCAGTCTGTCAGAAACTGTTAATGCAGCTGATCCTGACCCTTCCATCCAGCAGCTATATAAATAAAAACTGTTCTTGTTTTTGCACTACTGTGTCTGGCTTACATTTGAATTCAAGACCTGTTAATGATATGTGTGTGACTAAATTACTTTTTCCCACATCTATCACAACTTTTTATGAACGAGAATGTCATATTGGATTTAAAAGGTCGAGGCTGGTCAGGAATTTCTGATATTCAGCGTTCCAGCTGATTTTTCTTATTTGAAAATCAGAAGTACAGACAGAGTACAAGTGAAGAGCAGCACTACTCCAAATCCCATTTCTCACTTATTATTTACTTTTAGGCCTCTGTTTTGCCCAGTCACACTAAAAGGAAAGGATGCTGCAAACCTTTATGTAATGTAAAGCAAAGGAAACTCATTTCAAACAAACTTGTGCTTACAAAAATAAAAATAAACAACAACAACAAAAATCATACATTTTACATAGGCTTATAAACCTCTGTAAGAAAAGTGATTATGTGTGTATTGTGTTTGGTGTAGTCACTTATCTCCAAACATTACTTTTAAGATTTTATTTATTTATTATTATTTAAAGAAATGTAATGGCTACTCTGATTTATTTCAGTGATTGGTATATATTTTTTTAAGTTTAACTTACGGTATAACTGTTTTTTTTCACCACTTCAGTTCATACCACACATCGTACCCCATGACATACCCAACATTTTACCAACATATTGTTTCTCCTGTTGTACCCCAACATTGCTTTTACTGTAGTTGTAAAAAAAAAAAAAAAGTATTCTATCATTACCCTTTTGTACAAAAAAAAAAAACTGACTGCAGAAGTATGAAGTGACAAAATAATGAAGTAATCAGCATCCAGGTGTGATGAGTTACCTTGTAAATGCAGAGAGCCAATTTCGTCTTTGTATGGGAACATACAAATATGACAACACATTATTTTGATTATTGTTGTTTGGGAACATACAAATATGACAACACATTATTTTGATTATTGTTGTTTAATCTGATTGTTGGAAGTAAGGGGCAGATATAATAAGATTTATTCTTCTTTCTGCTACCTTTCATTTTTTTATATTTTGTACACTATCATTTATGAGATTGTCTTGTATTGTTTCTTTTGTAAAATGAACAACACATATCACTTTATTATTATTATTATTACCGGTATTATCCTATATGACAGGTTGCAGCTCCATACCACACCAAAATAACTAGGGTGTCTATTTAAATCATCACAGTTGAAGTGGCTACCGTATTTATCGGCGTATAAGTCGCACCGGAGTATAAGTCGCACCAACCTAATTATGCCCAATTAAATGGAAAAATCAACGTATAAGTCGCATCGGCCTATAAGTCGCACCGGCCTATAGGTCGCACCTCACGTGAACTGGTGTTTTGCCCAAAATGGACTGGCTGCCAAATTGTTTGGAAGGACTTTTGACAAGATTATCACATAAAAACTACAGTATTTTGTTTGATGTGTCTTAGTTGAACTTTTCATTAATAAATGAACATTATTTTGGACTGGCTGCCAAATTGTTTGGAAGGACTTTTGACAAGATTATCACATAAAAACTACAGTATTTTGTTTGATGTGTCTTAGTTGAACTTTTCATTAATAAATGAACATTATTTTGGACTGGCTGCCAAATTGTTTGGAAGGACTTTTGACAAGATTATCACATAAAAACTACAGTATTTTGTTTGATGTGTCTTAGTTGAACTTTTCATTAATAAATGAACATTATTTTGGACTGGCTGCCAAATTGTTTGGAAGGACTTTTGACAAGATTATCACATAAAAACTACAGTATTTTGTTTGATGTGTCTTAGTTGAACTTTTCATTAATAAATGAACATTATTTTGGACTGGCTGCCAAATTGTTTGGAAGGACTTTTGACAAGATTATCACATAAAAACTACAGTATTTTGTTTGATGTGTCTTAGTTGAACTTTTCATTAATAAATGAACATTATTTTGGACTGGCTGCCAAATTGTTTGGAAGGACTTTTGACAAGATTATCACATTAAAACTGAAGGAAACATGAGGGAGACCATATATTGTGTCTTTAAACACATATAGTGCCACCCAGATGTAACTAAAGGATTTTAACAGGGGTCAGTATTAAGCTGACCTCTTTACCTTAATTAATTTACTTATTCAGATTGAATAGTAAATTCACGGATTCTTTTCTTTTTCAGTTTACCCAATATTTCTGTGATCTTTATGATGGATAAATAAACAGAGCTATAGAGTGACAATGGACACGTTAACTTAGCTTGATATGTCAAAGAGACACTATCATTTATTTAAAATGAATCAACTAAATTAACACCATTACACTTGATTGACATGATTTCACTTTCTTTCAAATTAAAACGTCAGCACACTTGAATTTAACACAACAGACTTCAATATTGGATGTTAAACATATTTAGTCTGAGGGCTCTTTAACTTAATTAGTTTCCAGCTTAGATTGAGAGGGAAAAGAAATAGGAGGAAAGATTTAAGAAGAATTGGGAGCATGAGACCAAAGTGACACTTCTCATCCGACTTCTGCTAAAATCCAGGTACGTTTTGTAAACAGCTCTTTACCTTTCGACGACAGCCCGGTAAGAGGGAAGACCTTGTAGCTTTTCAGATGCACGGGTCCTTGTGGGAACCAGTACAGTACCTTCGAGCAGGGTATTCGTTTACGTTTCCAACGTCTCCTGGTTTCGCGTTGGTCATCAGAAAATATGTCAGCTCCTGGCCTCTGACTTCAAGATAAACTTATTCCAGGGAGGAATAATCAAAGTTTTTGAGCTTACGCTCGTTCGAAATGGACCCATAACAACATGTTATCAGTCCCAGCTGGATGACGAGTCCTTAGCGCGTGACTGGTGGTCATTCAGCTCTTTGGGACGTCTTCATGTCTTTGAAGCTCCCAGAAACTCTGAAGCGTTCCCGCACAGTTAGAACTTAAAAAGCAGGAACAAAGAGAGGAGTTCACTTGCCTTATCAGACCCAAGGTTACAGCCAGAGCAGAGGGAGATTTGTTTAGGAAAAGACAGAGAAGCTGGAGCCTTGTTCATGAAAAACAACGGATTAAACTGTCTTCTTATTTCTAAACAAAACAGTCGGGTCTCTGTGACCCGAGATTTCACCTTTAACACAGCAGTGAACACAGTAATACTCTTACAGAATAACACAGCTTAAAAGCACACATCATGAAAATGACAAAAGTTATTCTTTTGATCACATCAGCCTAAAATCAAAGATAGAAATAGTCTCTTTTTGGTGACTATGTTATCAGATTATAGCTAAATGAATGATTTTGTAGTAAATGTCTTGCTTTACTGAGAGGTCAGTAAAGGTCATCACTGGACAGTTCAAAAGTACACAGGTGTCTTAAAAGTGGACAAGGTCATGCCCACTACAAAACTACAGTATTTTGTTTGATGTGTCTTAGTTGAACTTTTCATTAATAAATGAACATTATTTTGGACTGGCTGCCAAATTGTTTGGAAGGACTTTTGACAAGATTATCACATAAAAACTACAGTATTTTGTTTGATGTGTCTTAGTTGAACTTTTCATTAATAAATGAACATTATTTTGGACTGGCTGCCAAATTGTTTGGAAGGACTTTTGACAAGATTATCACATAAAAACTACAGTATTTTGTTTGATGTGTCTTAGTTGAACTTTTCATTAATAAATGAACATTATTTTGGACTGGCTGCCAAATTGTTTGGAAGGACTTTTGACAAGATTATCACATAAAAACTACAGTATTTTGTTTGATGTGTCTTAGTTGAACTTTTCATTAATAAATTAACATAATTTTTGTATATTTTGTGTCTTTCATCATTTATCTTTAAAGATAAACACATAAAAATATATTTTTATTAGCTGACATTACAGTAAAAAACGTGTCTCAGTTTAAAATGATGACAGAAACAGATACTGTATTTATTTTATGGTTTTTATTTATTTATTCAAAACCATTGAAGTCTTCATCTTCTGTGTCACTGCACCATTTTTGGACCAGGCAGATGTCAACAGTGTAGGTACTGTAAAGGGTTTCTTAGCGCCCATAGCGGCCGAAACTGGTACTGCACCATTTTTGGAGTTTTTGACCAAAGTCAAATTATAACCAAANTATTTTGTTTGATGTGTCTTAGTTGAACTTTTCATTAATAAATGAACATAATTTTTGTATATTTTGTGTCTTTCATCATTTATCTTTAAAGATAAACACATAAAAATATATTTTTATTAGCTGACATTACAGTAAAAAACGTGTCTCAGTTTAAAATGATGACAGAAACAGATACTGTATTTATTTTATGGTTTTTATTTATTTATTCAAAACCATTGAAGTCTTCATCTTCTGTGTCACTGCACCATTTTTGGACCAGGCAGATGTCAACAGTGTAGGTACTGTAAAGGGTTTCTTAGCGCCCATAGCGGCCGAAACTGGTACTGCACCATTTTTGGAGTTTTTGACCAAAGTCAAATTATAACCAAAATATTGGAAAAATCGACGTATAAGTCGCACCGGCCTATAAGGGCAGCACGGTGGCACAACTGGTAGAGCTGCTGCCTCTCAGCGAGAAGGTTGCCGGTTCAAATCCCGGTCCGGGGCCTTTCTGGGTGGAGTTTGCATGTTCTCCCCGTGCATGCGTGGGTTTCCTCCGGGTACTCCGGTTTCCTCCCACAGACCAAAAAACATGCTTGTTAGGCTGATTGGTGACTCTAAATTGACCCTAGGTGTGAGTGTGAGAGTGGATGGTTGTTTGGTGTGAGTGAAACAGGTCCCTCTTGTAAATGAGTCCCCGTGACTCAACGAGGCTAGCCTGTATAAATAAAGGTTGAATGAATGAATGAATGAATAAGTCGCAGGGCTTAGAAATGTAGGCAAAAAGGTGCGACTTATACGCCAGAGAATACGGTACATGGTGTCTCATTACCAGACCAGAACAGCTGGGGAGCTAAATAACGATATACATAGCGATCAGCACCCCATACTGGCATAAATTTCCATGTACTGTACTGGTAGTATAACAGGAAATGGTGACAAATGATGGTGCATCTATTTCTTGAAGTGGTATTTCATGTTGCAATGCAATATTGTAAATGCTGCTTTCTGCACCTTCAAATTAAGGGTCGATGAGGTGGGCAGAGGAGAAACACTAGAAAATGAGATCCACCCTCAGAAACTGCAAGATTCTAGCATAACTGAATAATCCCAGATATAAATAGTAAGTAGTAAAATGCATTTTATTGGTTTTTATCATTAATTAAAAAAAATTATTACCATATTCATTGTCACCCTCACTATTCTTTGAACATTTAGATGAAGCCACAACATATCAAACATCCTCATGGAGGTTCTGTTCATGTAAAACATTCGTCTGGTTCAAAATATCCTGATGTGTGCTCAATAATCCAGGTAGAAAAATCTAAAAAAGTTAAGTCTGGTTCTCTGGACTGGTTATAACAATTTTTTTTGAAAAGTAGAAACGTTTTGTCTTTCATCCGAAAGACTGAAGAAGTCTTTTGGATGAAAGATGAACCGTTTCTATGATTTTTTTGTTTTTTTAACCAGTCCAGAGGACCAAGATCCTTCTGGTGTTGTCAGTGTTTTGGTTCTTGTCTCACAGGAGACCCCCACAGTGTATTCTGTGAGTCATCTCATGCTGATCCCAATCATCTCCAGTGAACCGCAGAGAAGTCACATATGCGGCATGGCAGTCGTAATGCATAGCTCTCCCTGGTACTGTGTTCAAGCACAAACAGAGCATGCCTGATTACATCCATGGGGCACAGTAACAATGTGAGCATCAAAGTGGTCAAGATTGGGACAATGTGGCACATCAGAGCTGTGAGGTCCAGGGGCACAGACCCGGGCACAGAGCAGGTCATTCGTATGTAGGCCCTCGATCTGGTCTATGACTGACATCGAAAGCCTCTGAAGCTCTGTTCGCTGAACCATCTTCTACATATCTGTAGTCAGATCATGGAAGCAATAATTCCAGGAGAGAAACCCAGACATCCCTCTCCCCAGCGACACTTTTAAGCTCATTCTGGGGAACCCAAGGTGTTTCCAGGCCAGTAAAGATACACAATCTCTCCAGTTACTTCTGGGTCTTTCCCAGGGCCTCAGTGGGATGTGACCGGAAAACCTCTAAAGGGAGGCGTCCAGGAGGCATCCTAATCAGATGCCTTAGCCACCTCAACTGACTAATTTTAAAGTGGTGGAGAAGTGGGTAAAGATAAAAGTGAGCTCCCTCCAGATGATGGATGTCCTCAACTTATCTCTAAGGCTGAGCCAGCCACCCTGCGAAGGAAGCCCATTTTGGCCACTTGTGTCCAAGATTGTTTCTTTTGGTCATTAACCAAACCTCATGACCATAGGTGAGGGTCGGCATGTGGACATACCAGTAAATCAAGAGTTTTTCCAATTTCGACTCAGCTCTTTTCTTATTATGTCTGACTGATGCTCTCATTACAGAGGACAAGGCCCCAATCCATGCATCTCCTGTTCCAGCCTACCATCACTCGTAAACAAGACGACCACTTGTGCTCCTCCACCTGAGGGAAAGTCTCCCCCTGACCCAGAGGGGGTATTCCACCTGTTTCTGGTCAAGAGCCAAAGTCTCAGGCTTAAAGGAACTGACTCTCATTCCAGCCACTTCACACCCAGCTGCAAACCACCCCAGTGCACTCTAAAGTCTTGGCCTGAAGATGCTAGCAAAACCACATCATCCTCATAAAGCAAAGATGAGACCCTGAGGTTCCCAAACTAGATACCCTCCTCTCCATGACTGTGCCTTGAGATCCTGTCCATGAACACCATAAAGAGGATCGGAGACAAGGGACGGCTCTGGTGGAATCCATCCCACACTGGGAACAAGCTCGATTTTGTGTCAAGAATGCAAACACAGCTTCTGCTTTGGTTATACAGGATACGTTATAAAGCAACTGAGGCACTCCAGCAGCACCCCCCACAGAATGCCTCTAGAAACATGGTCATGAGCCTTCTTCTCTAGGTACACAAAGCACATGCAGACCGGAAAATCAAACTCCTATGACTCCCTTAGCAAGGGTGAAGATCTGGCTCACTGTTCCTCCTGAATCCAAGTTCAGACAATCCATGTTTGTTGAGCCCTAAACTGTAAAGCTGACTTAACGTGTTTAAATGTATTCTTTGTATCTTGTTCACAGGTCATATACTGTATAGAAGTGTAAACACAAATGCGATGTGGGGAAATGCAGGGTACAATCCCCTGAAGCAATGTGGATTTTTACTGATCAAAGTGAAGCCGAAACTGGGAATTAAAATGACACCCTTGAATATGTCTATTAATTCTTAGTCAGTTGAAAACCAGGTGCTTGACATGGGTGGGTGCAACAATAATGGAAGGCCCCAAACTGTGCACTCCAGTGGACATAATAACACAGTACCGGTACTCTCATAAAAATAACAGATAAGCAAAGCCTACTTGTTGCAGCTGACAACAGTGATGAAGTCTACTCCAAGAGCTCTGTGTTGCTTTATTAGAAGACATTATACATCAAATAAACATAACTAGTTTTAAAACTTTTGAGTAACTTACATGAATGTCCACAATCTAATAGTTTTGTATGATTTGTAAGAACATTATTGCAAAGTCAAAACGTATAACCATTATTCCAATGGTCCTTTTTTCTCTCCCAATTCCCCAGATGCACCTAGTAGGATTAAACATGCAAAGCTAATTATGAATGTGTTGATTTCAGTATTTTACTACATGACAAAGGAGAATTACCGGTTGCTTTGTACTTCATCATCTATTGCTTTCTGAGTTTCATTCAAATCTGTCCAACAAAAAAACATACAAGCACATATTATCACTTTATTCTTATAAAAACCTTATCAAATACCCTTTACTTTTTAGCAGATAGAGAAATAATAATTTGGAATATTAAGAGTCAACTACTGAATGTTTAAATGGGTAAAATAGTTTTTTGGGCCCAAAATAGTTTTTTGGGCCCTGAAATAGGGTTGTGAAAACACCCTGATGCATGCTCAATAATCCAGGTAGAAAAATCCAAAAAAGCTAAGTCTGGTCCTCTGGACATTCAAAAAACAAAACAAAACAAAGCAAAAAAAAAAAACTGTAGAAACGTTTCGTCTTTCGTCCGAAAGACTTCCTCAGTCTGAGAAGCTGTGTTCAGCTCAGTCTTATAAATAGCACCCTCCCACAGTGGATCAACCAGTTGGCTGATGACAGCCGAAACCAGCTGCTCACATGATCAAGGAGGACCATCAGCCTGACGATGGATCGTTAACACCCTGATGGTTGTTTGCTATTCACAGAGGGCTGAGTGATACTAGCAATAACAGCATTGTAAGTGGGGGACAGTTGAACCCGGAGGCCTCCACCTCTGTTTAATGATGGACGGTTTCTTTTCACAAAGATGGCCTCCTTTACTCCTCTCTCAAACCATTGTTCCTCTCTATCAAGGATGTGAACATCTTCATCCCTGAAAGAGTGACCGCTGGCCTGGAGATGAGTGTAGACCGCAGAGTCCTGACCTGATGATGTTGATCTTCTGTGCTGGGCCATCCCTTTTGGCCAGTGG